>PVKN010004101.1:10064-34709 GCA_004027915.1 Capromys pilorides
TTTTTTTTTTTTTTTTTTTTTTTTTTTTTTTTTTTTTTTTTTTTTTTTTTTTTTTTTTTTATGATGCGTCGTGGGTGTGGGGCGGGGAGCGAAAGGCCTGCAGGGAACTCCTTCAGGGCCTATTCCCTTAATGGAACTTGATTGTCAACAGTGTAGAAACTTTAGAATTAAAGGAATACAAACCCAAGCAATCGCTGACTGGCATCTGAAGTGTGATAAATTAAGGAAGTACAGATGACTTAAAATGTGTAGTGATCTTGTGCACCAGGGTTTTTACTTCCTGAAACCATTTAACTGCCTTTCTGTGTGGTATCCAGAAGTGGTTGGCTCATACGACTTTCTCCCCATGGTCCTTTGTCACAGGTCCTAGTGCCACCAATCTCATAATAGGCTCCATCGCTGGTGCCATCCTGGTAGCAGCTATTGTCCTTGGGGGCACAGGCTGGGGATTTAAGTAAGCAACGCCGCATGTCTTCTGTCAGTGGTTCTGGCGCCTCTCTTTTCTGCTTCCGTAACCAAGTTTTGAGTTCCTGCTACAAGATTTTAACAGAGACACTACAAATAAATACTTTTACCCACAGATGGGTTAGAAGAGAAGAAACAGGGAGTCATCAGGAAGCAAGGTGGGGAAACATAACAGGTGGAAGGAACTCATAGGTACCTGTTTAAAAGCAAAGCAAAAGTTAGCTGAAGTCTTTCAGTTAGCTTGTGACAGGAGCTCGACAGACAATGAGGAAACATAAATTGGAAATAAAATGTTCCTATTGGAAATAAAATAAAATGTAAAATTGGTTTATATTCCACTGAAATTTTCACAACCTCAGTAACCAGATGGTCATTATTTTTTATGTGTAATATATTACAAAACTTTGTGGAATAATGAAAACTTATTTATAAAACAGTATTTTCATTAATTTCCTAACCAACTGAACTGGCTTAAAATTTGAATTTAAAATCGATGGCTTTGTGACACTGAATATTTTCTAATTAGCTGCTAATACTACCGTAACTGACAGTCAGCATATATTTTCATAGCCACCTTTTCGATTGGCTTGCCCATGAGTCACCCAGTTGTGTTTAATACATCATGCTGAAGAACTGAAAATAAACCTGGATTCTCATCAGAAATTTAAAAACTGATTTATCTAGTTATCAGGTACCTCAGATTCCCTGGATAATCACTCATTTGTACCTTTTCTGGGTTGCTTATGATGATTTGTAAGTAATCCCTTTTGTACCAGAAAATCCCTGTGATAAATTGTCAACTGGATCTACTGGAACAAGTGGATAGTAGGACCCTTGGCCACATTCAGAACCCACTTTGCTTCCATCCAGTTATACAACCGAGGAAGCTTTTGTCCTAAACTAGTGGAGCAATTGCTCTAAATTATGAACTTTATTTTATTTTATTTTGGAAGCCCGAATTCAATATATTTACACTAGTTAAAATTATATATATATATATATATATATATATATATATGTTAAACGTATATATGTTATACATTATATATATGCATATATATATATATATATATATATATATGCATTTGTGGTATATGATGATTACCTTCATCATGGGCAGTTGTACATGTATGTGACATATCTGAATTCTTTTTTTTTTGGCCCCCTTTACCCATCCCTCCATCAAGGTGATTATTTTTAAAAGTGCCCCCAGTGATAATTTAAGTAAATTCAGCACTTTCTGCTAATTTATTATCACATTAAATTTTAATGAGTAAGCGTACAGTTTTTGAGTGGTTTCAACTTGGAAGGGTATTAACAAACAGTATTGCTTTTCTTCAGAGATCTGTGCATATTTGAAATACTAGCTGTTAAGTGAAATACTAGCTTTGACACCAGCGTGTGTGCAGACACCCATGCACACACAGCGGGCCAGTGATAGCTGGACTTCTCATGACTTCAGCAAGGCCTTACCCAGACAGAGAGTCACTTGGGTGGCATCTCATAGAAACTGGTTTGCTTGGGTTCGCCTTATTCCAGCAGAACCTTCTCTTAGTGTCTCACAGCTATAAAAAGGCCACTGCACATTATAGTAATGCCAGCCTCTGTCACTTACTAAAGCTCCCTTGGCCCTTTTCTAAGTGGGCTCTCTTGGCCCAGTGTGTGCCTTCCTGGAAGTGGACAACCTCAGCTTCAGGATGAGGGAAATATCCATTGTGCATTCTTGCCGAACAGCCAGGTGCAAGCCTAAATTGACCATTTCAGCATTTGGAGATGAAAGCACATGATTCTGTAGCAGGACCTCAAAACGGTGGCCTGGCCTAGCTCACAGCTTGAATTGCATGTTTCTCTGGGGACAAATGGAAAAGCCTTTGTCACTGTGTGTATAAGTGGATTAGGCGCTGTGCAGATGATTTCTGTCCCAGGGAGAAGTGTGCTGTCAGAAGAGCAGGAGAAAAGGCAGGGGACTGGCGCTGAGAAACATCTGGAGGCAAGAGCAGGCTCTGCTGCCTGCCGCTTGGGGACTCATGTGTAGGTACAGGTCCAGCAGAACTAAGTCACGGCCCCTTCCTGTGCCCTGAAACCCTAATATTCACCTTGAGAGAAAACTTTGTAGAAAGGCGTATAGTAGCGTGAAGTAAATATTTTCATGCCGCATAGTAAGAAAAATGAGGACTAGGAATAATTCTCTGCTTTAGGAATTTGAATCTGAAGAAAGCTCTGTAGTTCATGCTGAGTATTAATTGTTACCTGATTTGCTTTAGACTTTAATAGTAGCTGTGTGGTTTGTTCTAAGCCTCAAATAATTACTTTTATTTTGCAATAAAAAGACTTGGTGCTGCTTGATAATGTTTAGGTTTTCCCACCTCTTGTGCCATTTTGGAGGCTATTAATCAAGAAATAATTAGGAAGTATGTTTTTTTGCTAGTTGAACTGAAAGCCTTTGAGTATTTCTTTGAGCACAATGTAAATTTAAAAAAAAAACAGAAAAATTCCTTTAGGGTCTGAAATGAATATAGTTTGTAATGTAATAGAGATTGCTTTAAATACTACTATTGGGAATCCTTCTTAAAGTGATGTTTTTATTACCAGAAGAGAAATTAGCAAAGTCACCTGAAGAATGTGAGTGGATGTAAGTTTTTAGGTTAAAGCAAAATTTATTGACTGCTCAGGGAAAACATTACTCTGTCTTACTGTGACATTCCATAGGTGTAATACTCTGAAATGCGGGGCAGGTAGCTCATGAGCTCTGCTCTGCTCCCATATACAAGTACACATAAAAATACAGCATGCTGTGAGTGCTATCATTGCCTGCCTTTCTTAATAACTCTTTTCTTGAACCATCTATTTTTTAAGAATGGAAATAGGTGACAAAGAGCATGAGTATGTGAGTATGGGTGCAAGTATGAATGTTCGCCCTTGTGTGTACAGTGATGAGGATTTATCAGTTATTGTGATCTGAAATAAATACCAAATTAAGGCATTTCTTTTCAACAAAAATAGCAGAGTCTAAACTTTTATCATATCAACAAGACTTTCAAAGCAAGATTATAGAATTTTTAAAAAGAAAAACATTTCTTACTTTGGTGAGTTATTCTAATTTTATGTATTCTGACATGTTGAAACATGTGGTGGGTATACCTTAGTGAGCTTGGTGAATCTCATGCTCCTTGCTCCAAAAGTGGGAGGATACAAAGGGATAATTTAGTGTATAATTCCCAGGTGTTTATGGGCTTCAGGTTGACTCTGAGAAATTGTTGGAAAATGAACATAGGCAAAAGGCACACAGTTTATCCACTTTTGGCCCTTTCTGCCTTTATTTCTATTCACCCTAAGCTTCCTTTCCTCTTTATCACCTACATAGGACATAAAGTTGCAAATCTGTGCTACAGAAGATTCTTAACCTCTTGTCCTGGGTGACTCATGTAGGCACTTGAAACCTACGATTGCTGGATGATAATTCTCTCCATTAAGCTATTAGACATTTGCTTCTGCAAGACCTTGGAATAAGGCATGTTGATGATAGATCATTTTAGTAGTGTCTTCCACAAAGCTTGCTTAGGAAAAGTGAAATGAGAATTTCTTATACGTGTTTTAAAATATTCTTGGGCAGAGCTATTGATTGGACATTCCCAGATTTACATACAGGCATTTGGACAGGAACTCTGTGGTTATTTATATGCACACAATACTGACCAACACCATAGTTGATGGCAACAGGAAAAGAGAAAGTTGGTGATGGTAGGAAAGCAACATAAAGGTTAATAGGGACATAGTTTACTGGCAGTTCAGGTCACAAATTCCAGGTTCCATATTGAGCTTTGCTCTCCTATAGCATCTTACCCTGTGATGCCCCATTACACCTCCCACTGTCACAGTGCTGTTCTCTGTGGCATCCAGTGGCAAAGTGGGTTTCACCGCTGCCAGCAGTGACTGTACTGGCCTCCCTGAGAAGCTTCTGACCATTAACATCTTCATTTGATACATGAGTAAGTAGAATATATGGTTTCCTTTCTCTGAGAAGTCACTGGGGCTACAAGTTCATCTTGAGCCTATCTTTAGCTCTAAGAGATTCTTTTTTGACCTGTGTTCCATTTTGTCAGATATTCTATAGAAAAGATGGTCTGGGTCCTCCTATAAATGAAATTTAAAGGGCTGCAACTCAGTCTTGTCGTATATCTATCTCAAATGCCTTTTTAGGGGGAGGAAAGAATGTTTCTTTTTATAAAATTAAGAAATAGAACAAACTTCATCTGATTTCTCTGTGAGGAGGAGAAGTAGACTGCTGTTTTTCTAAGTTCTGTGACTGTCCATATCCCAGTGTAAAATAAGGAACTGGACTGCGTAGTGCTACCGGATGAGGCGCTTTTCATTCCAACTCTAGCAGGTGGTGTTGGCACTAGGTTGGCCAGGCAGACACTGCATTTCTTTGACCCATGAGCTTAGTCTAAGGTGGCCCAGGATGGATTTGGTGAGTGATCCTTGAGGGGAGGGCAGGAGGTTTAGCATAGACAGATAAGAATGTGATAGCAATAGGTGAATATAGGAGAGATGGAAGCTTTATAGCGCTGAGCTGGCCATTATTACCTAGAATTTTAATTTTGTTTGTTTTGTCTTTTTGAGACAGGGTCTCACTATGCAGTTCAGGCTGGCCTTGAGCTCACTTTTGTAGCACAGTCTGGTTTCAGACTCACACTGACCCTCGTGCCTCAGCCTCCCAAGTGCTGGTATGACAGGCATGCACCACCACACCCGGCTCTAGAGTTTTAATTTTGTAATATGTGCTTGTATGTAATATATATGGTAGAGACGGAAGTCTAGAATTTTTGGAAATAGCAAAAAAAGATGAAAACTATGTCACTATGAGGTTATAGAGTATATTAACATTTTAAAATGACCCAGAAATATCTCACAAATTAGAAAAAAGTTAATTGCCTTCAGAATTCCAACGAGCGAAGGTATTCAGGAGAAGCTATAGGAGACATCAGGGACCTCCCCACAGTAGTTGTGCTTTCGCTTTAAAGTTGAACAGACAAAATATTCAGGACAGATAGCTCTAAACCTATAGTGTGTTTCACAGCATTCAGTGAGGAGGCCTGGCAGTTAGTCACCTTGCTGCAGGGTGTCCCTTTCTGTCCTTGTCACTGGTTTCCTAGTCTCCCCTTCCCCATCCCCCAGCTGTGGTGGCTGTGAAAGAGAAAAGTTTCTGACTCCCCTCCTCCCAGTGATAAGTATTTTGCGGTGGAAATACAGGTTTCTACAGGGTGGGTTGCCTCCCTGGCCTGACTAGTCACTAGCAGAATGTCTTTTTGTATTTTTTGATATTCTCATAAAATTAAAAAAAAATTAAAAGTGCAATCTAAGCTTCAAAAACCTTTTAAAAGGTCCATACACTATTGCATACTAGAGTTGCTGAATGTCATGTCAAGCTTAAGTGGACTTTCATATCTTCACTGAAAAATGACCTTCGACATGGCAGTTTATCTCACCTTTTCTGTATGTAAATTAAGAAATTCACATGGAGCAGTATAGTTGCCTACATACACAATGCCAGCTTGGTTTGCTCTTTCTTCTGCATTCAGATAAAAAGAGATGCTAATTTGCCATTTCTCTTGAGTTTTGGCAGTGTAGAGCTAATCAGGGACCGCTGGTCCTTGAGGGTCATTTCTTAAGCGCAGGTAGTTGGTGTCTTTCCCATTTGACTCACAATGGGAAACATGGCCCTCAAAATCTCCTTCAGGGCCTGTGGGCTTGGGTAGCAGACACAGATCCATTCTTCACAGCTAACTGACCTGGGGGGAGATACGTTACGGGTGGCTTTCACTTGGCCTACCTTGTTTTCTGGGCAGCAAGTATCACCGTTGCCTACTTTTAGAAATACTGACTCAAAAAAGCAGACTTGGCAGAAATTGTGAATTGAAACAAGTAGCTCTGTTGCAAATAGCACTTGCTGCAATGGATAACCCAGCAGGACAGTGTGTCACAGGCACAGGCCCTGCATGAAGGTGTTTTAATGAAAACTTCTAAAAAAAACAGTGATTTTCTTTAAAAATGTTTGTGCTCCCTAGTACAGAGAATCATGCAGTGGTCATTTGCGGAACAATAAAAAGAATGCAGGACTCCTTTCTGCATATTTTGAGCTTTGATGATGTGTTTATTTGAATTACTAGTGGGGGAGGAGGACTCTGTTGTGAAGATTTTGGCTCTTAGGCCCCAAATGAGGGCAGGGGAAGGAGAGACCTGGGGACACCACAGTCTCCAGCATTGCATGACACCTCAGTGGCAGAGCGTTGCACTCGCCAGTATGCAGATGAATGCATGAGCCCCTTGCTTGATGCCCCACATAAAGCCAGACCATGGGGAGGTTACAGACAGCTTTGGTGTTGCCTTGTAGTGTCTTGCTGGTTCTTTCTTTTCTCTTTTCAAACCTAGGAACCACTTTTTAGGAGACTGGACACTGTGAGCAAAGCATTTTAACTGCTTATTTTCAACTGTGCTAAATTGCTGCCTTGCTTAACTAACCCAAACCTGTGTCCACGCTCCTCTGAGTGTACCATCTCGCTGTGCACTCTGTTTCTCAACTTTCTAGTTTGAAAAGTGCTTGTTGCAGAGCAGAGTAAGAGCTCAGACACCCAAGGCAGAAGAAAATTGAGTAGAGCAAGGCCTTCTTGCCGTGTTGGCAAGGCCAGGCCAGGCCACTGGCACAGGTCTCTGGGCATTGGAGGAAAGCAATTGCAAGACCGTCAGAATTATTCTCAGCTCCTCCTAGAGTTCCTACATGGAAGGGATTTGTAATAATTTTCACCTAATGAATTAGCAACATCATTTACTTCTGAAATAAGATGAAACGGGCTGCAGGCTTGCTTGGGATTGAAAATGAGCAATGTGAAGTTTCTTTTGATCTTCACGAAGCTGTGCAGTCTTGCAGGGAGGGGTAAAAACATTTGAAAGCATCCGCGTTTCTGTGTTTCACATTATCTTGGAGGCTGCCGTGGTGTGAGCTGATTACTTTGCTCTGGAACTAGCATTATTGTCAGTAGTAGCACCTTCCTCTCATCATCCTCTGATTAATATTATGGATTTCTCTCCCCTCTGCTTGTATCTTCTTTTGACGCACTCTGGAAGAAATGTCAAGAAGAGGAGATTTGATCCTACTCAGCAAGGCCCCATCTGAATCAACTGCACCAGATGAACAACACCTTGCACTGTTGGGTTCTGGGTATGATATACTTGCAGCAACATTGCCAGAACTATTAAGTCTTTAATCAGAACACTCGGTGGTAACAAGTACAGAGCTAAAATTCGGGTGACAAGGATGGGGTAGAAGAAATCTGTCCCTTTTGGAAATAATTTCAAAGAACCCCTTCCCGCCACCTGTCAATACAAAGGAGGAGGGTAAAAGATGATATTATAAAAAGAACTGTTCAGAATCTTTTTTTTTTTTTCTTAACTAAAGGAGGAAGGAACAAAAACTTTAAGTGCAATAAAAAACCCATAAGAATCGCAATGATTTTTTTGCCCTCAGCCTGTTGGCACTTATATCTTCAAAATGATTTGGCATGTTTTTTTTTTTCTTTTGTTACCAATGACAAACTCCAGTGGCATGAAGATTCAATTTTCGAAAGGGTAAAAACTGCATGGCATATATACAACAACAAGCTAGCAAGCCAATCCTCCGCAAAACCTACAGTGGAATTAGGGAAAGATGATGAGTGAACATGCAGAAGCTGCCTGGGCCCAGCGAACTCCTCCTCAAGCCCCGCCCCCAGCTCCTCATACCGTGGAAGCCCACTCCCCATTCTGGACTGGCCCTGGCAGAACTCAGCAGGATCATGCTCTTGTTGATTCATTTCCCCCTTTATTCTTTTATTTTTTTTTCTCCTGGACCATGCATCTTTGGAAATGGGAGCTGGAATTTGAACAATGATGCTACTGTATAGTTCTTTTATAAATGTAAATATGGAAATAAGAGATTTTGACATCATTTTCACTTGTCTGAATTGAAATCTTTTCCTTGTAAAGGTTCTCTCTGTAAACGTGTTTGTTGCTTGCTCCCCATCTTTTTTTGTTTTTTCCTCTTGTTCTTTCTTTCCTTCTCTGTCTTTGTTCTCTTATGTAACATGTCCAGTGATTGTTGGTCTAGACACATGTAGTCACAGATGCAGGGAGTTTGGGCACAAAAGAGGTGCAGTTTGATGTCAGTGTTTGACTCCAAAAATAAACAAAACGGGGACACAATGAAACAACCTATATCAAAAACAAAAAAAAATGTAAATGAAAATATATGTACTCACAAGTCTCTAAAATTTTCAGTGTCATTATAAATGTGTATATAATGTAAGAAAGTAGACACCTTCTCAAATTAATCACAGAAGTGCCAAGCTCATGATTTTAGTTTCTGGTTGTGGCAATTTTCTTTCCCTGTTTTTAATGTGAAAGGAGGATAAACTTAAAGCCTTAAATAAAAATAATAATAATTTTTAAATGTTGAAAAAGCTTGGAAAAATTAAGCTTTCCATTGTATTCATATCTACTGTCACGATTTCATTCATGCTTCACTTGCCTGCCTCAGAATCTATGTGGTACAACCCCATTGTAAAATTGGAAGTGGAGACAAAGGCAGCATTATGAAATCAACTAGAATTTGGAATGTGATGTTCCCAGGAAGCCTTGATTGACCCACAGGGCTTTGTGGACCCTGGAATATTGTGCTGGATTATACTGGGATTTCATTGATGCACATTCTGTTCCCTCCAGGCAGATTTGAAGATGAAATCTTGGGGTTCTGAAGTCTGTCTGAATTTCCTTCACTTTTGCCAATTTCTGTGATTTCTGATGAAGATACCTTCCATTCAAGTGTTAAGTGAACTTGTTGGTAAAGAAATCAGGTCCCAGCTTTGTTCTGAGTATACATACTTCTACAAAATCACTTCAGTGAGCATCTACCCAGAAATGAGTTAAGTAAAGGCCCCAGTGAGAGCCCCTCCCCCTTTTCCACTGTCTTCTTTTTAGGACAAGACATGCATTTGTGCTGTTCATGGTACAAATGTTGCTGGAAACAGCAAGATTCATGGCATCGCTCTTACAGCTTTGACTTTGGGAAGGATAATGTTATGAAACATACTACTTAAACAAGTGGTATCTAACCCCCTCCCGGGAATCTTTTACCTATAGAACTGTCATGATCCTAGAGCAGGAACTTTAATTTCTAAATGCAATCATAGACCATAGCCTAGCATCTTAATCCTGTTATTGCTTTCTGAGTAATAGGTGCTACACAGGTATGCAGTCTTTCTCTAGAACTTGCTCTCTCTTTATATTGTAATAACAGGGCTATCCATAAGGTTTTTCAGCCTTATTCTTGGTTTCATATGACACAGGTTGTGTCCCTTTACTTAGTAGTGATGGCTATTTCAGGTTGGAGGAAGGTTGAAGGAAACTCAGATTACTTGGTATCGCTCCCTGTCGGGTCTTTACTGAGAGATACCAAGCTGCTGTGCACTTACCGCCCGCATTTCATTGCTGTTCCAGAGGTACCATGCTGGCTTAGTAGACATAAAACCATGGTGGTTACAAAACAAATCTCAGTTATTAGCTTTTGAGCATTTCACAGACAACATTGTAAATGTGCGATGTTATGTTTTAAATCAGACCACAGTGGTCCCCAAGTATTATGTACATATGACAAGTGTCAGTGTAACTTTTCATTATGCTGGCAGTTTCATAGGTAACCAAACCTATGCTCCACTGTTAATTCTTTGTGTGTATATGTAAAATACACAAGCTTTAAGCTGTGTGCATATGAATACGAAAGGTAATACAACCATGTCGTAAACAATGGATGATAATTATTTTTGGTGGTATTAGATTATGTAGTTTCAAACTCTTTGCTATATTTTCTCTTGCGTATGACATTCATTTGCCAATTTTTGTGGTGTGGATACTCCTTTTGATTAAGTTTAGCTCAAAGCATAAGCATATTACTGTTTAATGTTACTCAACAAGAGTGTTAAGTGATGACCAAGTTCCCATTTCACCTGCTACACTTTTGCTGTGATATTTAATGGCACCTGGATAGGAGACACACACTAATTTCATTGCTCACCTGGGACAGTGCATGAGCCCACTGGGTTAGAGCTACTCCTGCTAGATTAATGAGCAGTACACATAGGTGCATGTTATGAAACATAAGTCACATAGAGCTATGGAGTGATGTGTGTGTATTTTTTTTTACTATGCAAAGACGGAAATGCACACACTTTTCAAAGACCTGATGTCTGAAGAACTTTACAGACGATACTTGAATTCTTTCTTTTGTCATCCTATCATGTTTTATAGTCCTTGTTGCTTCCATTGTTACTTTTTGTTTTTAAATGGTTTGTAAATTTTTAAGCGCACAACCTGAAGTTTTGTTTGAAGTTAATAAATTCATTTATATCTTGTTGGCTGCCTATGAATGGAGATTTAGTACTCATTGTATGCATCTTTTAGTATGTATTAAAACTTTTGTTAATGTAGAATGTGTAGCTTTATGTTTTGATCATTTTTTTCTTCAGTCTCTTTTTTATGTCTTCTGGCATTGTTGATTCAATGGCTGTGTGCCTACCATCATCATCGTGTTAGCACCAGTCTCAATCAAAGGTTTACTGAAAAGTCAAACAGTCAATGAGCACAATAAAATCGCTGATTAATGACAAAACACATTCCTGATTAGGAATCAGTTTTATTGGATTCATTACAAATTCTTTGCTTGTGATAAATGAGAAAGCACAAAAGCAACTTGAGGATCATACAATTATCACTTTTCTGAGTTAACTGATATCTTTTAAAATTTAAGTTTCTCTTCTGAGCTGAAAGGGTAGATACTACCACCAGCCGTACCTTCCTTGTCATCACATTTACAATTCACTGTTAAAAACAGAAGAGAAAATGTGATAATGTACATTACATTATTAAAAGAAAGTACATCTTTAGAGCTCACATGAAACTGATCACTGTTCTACTCTTCATGAGTTTCTTCCAAATGTCACCCCACAACCCACTGCTGTTCCTTCATTCAACCTGAAGTGCCACCTGAATGTCACATAAAAGTGAGCTGTCACAGTGACACAGATGCGAGATGGTGACATCTTCCTTCTTGAAAAGTCTTGCAGGGCTCTTCATTTCCAGAAGGATGCATTCCAGACTTCATAATGTGGCTTACAGTTCTGCCTACCTTTATGGCCTCTTCCTCCCTGCTGGCTTCATTGACTCTTATCTCCTCTTTAGTTAAAGTTCCCCTAAAAAAAGCCTCTGCTACCCAAGTCTGAATAATCTGCTTTCAACTTTAGGCCCATAATGTATTATCCATAGTTTATTTGTTTCAGTGTCATTTTGTGTAATAAAGGAAATATAGCAACATTTACAAGTAGCATGAATAATATAGTCTAAAAAGCGTATTAGAGTTTATATTTGACCTTGACTTGCTTTTCTTCTATGTTGTTCTTTAAGTCATCCTGTTTTTTTGAAGTTATTGAAATGAGTCTTCCATGCACCCTGGGTAATTGATTGAAAAAGCCAACACAGAAATTAGAATCTCTAGATCATAGAAGAACTGCTGTAGAGTTAAAAATGTATGAGGGCCGGCCAAATAGCTCAGCAGATTAAAGCACTTGCAAGCAGGCACAGGAGCCAGAGGTTCAATCCCCAGGCCTGCTGTGCCAGCCCTGCTGAGATGGCAATCAAGACTGGGTATGGTGGCATGCGCCTGTAATCCCAGCTTTTGGGAGGCTGTAAACAGGTGATCATTATGAGTTTGATCTATTAGTGAGACTCTGAACTCCCTGTAGACACTTCTGTAAAATAAAAAAAAAAGTAATGTGAATAATTAAGTAAATAATATATGTGCTCAAGATAGGATTCCTAAATAATTTAAAATTTAAAGTAGTACCCTAAGGATTAGAGATTTCTTAATAATCTGTTTATTCAACAAATACTTATCAAACCTCCTAGAAACCAATGCCAGGAACTCCTAGAAATGGAAGAAACAAAAGGTAATCCTTGGCATAAAATTCTTCATCCTTCAGCAGCAAGATTAGCCATAGTTTTAAATAAAAATGTAAATAAAAATCAAAGTCATAGGGAAAAAAAGCTAAGAACTGGGAGCGAAGGCAAAGAACTGATAGGCAGATAAGAAAGGGGTCCAGGAAAGCCCCCTGAAACGAATTCATTTTGAACTATCTTGAAAGATGACAAGAGTTCTCCACTCTGATATCATAAAGAAGACCTAGCAAGAGGCGCCAGCCCTGAGGGGTAAGCAGAGCTTCTGCATCCCATGTAGATGGGGGAGCCACTCAGCCTGTTTTGTTTTATTTCTCTGCCTCCCTTCCTGTTTTATCTGCCCTGCCTGTCTTCACAAACACTGGATTGGCTAGAATTGCTGCAGCGGGGCTGTGCTAGGCACCAGGGGCTCAGGCATGAGCCCACAGTCTTACTGGCAGTGCACACACACGGAGTGATTAGGGCTCTAACAGATGTAAGCATGAGGTATTTTCAGAAGAGAGGAAAGAAGAAAGTGGTGTCTGAGCAAAAGGCTGTGCCCCTGCAATTGGGCCGATTTCAGGATCCCCAGTTATATTCAACCAGGGCTTGCTCTCTTTGAGGGGAGGGAATTTGTTCATGGGTGACCTAGAAGTGGAACACCATTAACGCTCTTATGTAATTACTTGACCAAATAAGTATCTTTTTGTATCAAGATTCAGATGTCTCTAAGCACTTTATAATCTTTTTTAAAAAAAATATTTAGGACAGGGTCTACAGGGTCTCACTGCACAGATTGGACTCATAGTGATCCTCCTGCTTTCAGCTTCCCAAGCTCTGGGATTACAGGCACATGCCACCATGCCCAGTCTCGGTTGCTGTCTCAGTGCACTCCAGGGGGTAGGGCCGGCATGGCAGGTTGGGGATTGAACCCCTAGCCCCTGCATCTGCCTAAGCAGGTGCTTCAATCTGCTCAGCTATCTGGCCGGCCCTTAGGCACCTTATATTCTTTACATGTTTTCCTGCTACTACACTTAGCATGAATCTGCCCCAGATGCCTGGGGCTATCAATAATGACTAAAAGGACTTCACAACCTAACTAACATCTAACATTTTCTTAGCATAAAGATCCTTGGCTAATTTCATTCTGGAGTAAGAGGGTGGCTAAGAATCATAAACATTTTTAAAGCATCATTTAGTGAGTTCTTTCATTAGTGAAGGGTGAAAATCATTTCTCAAGCCCACCACAGTGAGGATTTGTTTACCTGTTCCGCCCTTGGAGGCAAGGTTCCGGTTCCTCAGCCTCTGCAGAAACCTATCAGCAGGGCTGGCTCCTCTGACAGGAGGTCTTGGTCACATGTCTGCTGGAGAGAGGAAATGACATGGCTCTCCCTCACAAAGAAGCGCTTGTCCTGCTGGAAGCTGCTCTGCTCCTCCGCCAGTGGATTACATGTGTGCACACGCATGCCCTGGTCTCACTGTAAAAACCATACACGTGGTGGGCAAAGTCCACCCTAAGGTGATCATTTCTGTGACTCAGATTGGTCATTTCCAGTGCTGAGAGTCACAGAGAGCCAATTTGGCTCAGTAAACCAATTAGTCCCATAAGAAACAAGGCAAGACAAAACAGAAACTCATCCTGAGTGATCAAGAGTTCTTCAGATCTGGTTGGAGCTTGAAATAGCTTCTGGCCGTCAGGAGGTAAGTGAGCTTGCGACAGAGTAGGACCTGGTCCCGGGATGAAAACAGCAAGGATAACTTGGATTGTAAGTGACAACAGAGTGTTCGGCTTTTTATGGCAAGAGATGGGGCCTTGGAGAACCATGATGAGCCCAGTAGGGGTAGGGAATGGTGCACACAGGCTGACATTGCTTTTTCTGGCTACTTGAATGGCTGCAGTGTGAAGGCCACAAAATCCTAAGGTTTGCTAGACAGCTCCAAAAGTGGATGGAGGGGCCAGGACATGAGGACAAGAGATGCGAGCATGACAGTGTTGAACCAAGAGCAGGTACTGTCCTGATGAGAGCAGCTTCTACTCAGCTCCAGCCAGTTGTCACTGAGGAAGAATCAGACCTCTGGACATGCATTGCATTTATCTTTCTAGAGAAGCCAGAAATCTAGATTTTTATGTAACAGTGTTTTATTTTATTTATTATTATTTTTTAAATTTTTTTTTGCGGGACTGAGGATTGAACTCAGAACCTTGCACTTGCCAGGCAGGCACTTGTGCCCCTGAGCTATCTCCCAGCCCCTACATTGTTATATTTTAAATGGCAAAGCCCATCATAGGGCCTTTTGCCTCGCTTGGCCTGCTGCAGAAGCTGCAGCCATGCAGCTGCCTGCATCAGCTTTGGAGGAGCAGAGCCTAGGTGGGGCATGGGCGGAGGCCCAGGAGCCACCCGGCCTGAAACCAGAACAGGCTTGGGCCTGGGCCCTGGATCATTTCGAAGCCCTGTGCTGCCATTCTTGCCCAAGCTGTAGAGGGGCGGACTTCCACGAAGGCCAGCCTCTGCGCTGGGTTGACATGCAAGGTGGAGCCACTGCCGGAGGAGCCAGGGGACAGAAACACGGCCGAGACCCACAGGTCCCCAACCCCATGGCCCATAGCGCAGAGGAGCTCTAGTCACCTGAAGGCGAGCCAGACGCTGCGGTCCAGACCGCCCAAGCCACTCCAAGGCAACCAGGAGAGGCCAGAGTCCGCGCAGGTGGATGAATCCAGGCGCGGAGCATGTGCTGCTGTGCGGCGTGCCCCAGAAAGCTGTGCAAGACCCAGGCTTACAGCAGCCAGCAACCCGAAGAGCAAAGGAGCCTCAGCCTTAAACGGGCCTCAGCTCTACGCCCTCCTTCCACAGCCGTCCTGGGAGGAGCCCGGCCATGTTCAGCGGGGGCCTTCCTACCATGCCTGTGGGCTGCTGTGCTCCCACTGGGCCTGGCACCCCGAGCACCCTTTATATCTCTGCGTGGTGCTTCTTCCCTCTTCTTTAACTCCTCTCCCGGAAGAACATGCAAAGGTTTTCTGAGAACCAAAATCTCCCATCATCTACTCGTGTGCCCCTAGCCTCCGGACCTTGTTGGGCTGTACACACGGGTCGAGCTGCTAGTCTTATGGGAGCCCCAGGCCAACAATAAAGTAAAGGCTTGCCTTTAAAAAAAAAAAAATCGTAATTTTAAAACACTGTGTGACTAAGCTGATGCAAATGCAAATAGAGCCTTTCTTCACATAGGATTGAGCCTATTGGCTCTGAGTGTGTAACTCCTGCATAAAATAACAAGACATTTTCATGTGAAGGCCCCTGAAATCATTTGGTAGCTCTAAGGAGTACACATTGCCAGTAATGGAAACAGAACGCCAGATGAAGCGTCACACAGGTCCCTTGAGCCTGCCTCTTGCTTTTGTTTTTGTATTTTTTTTTTAGAGAAGGGTCTACAGGGTGTTCAAGGTCCCACTACTAGACTCGGAGTGATCCGCCTATTTACAGCCTCCCGACAGCTGGGAATTACAGCTGCGCGCCACCACGCCCATTCTGAGCCTGCCACTTGCAATGCTGATGAATGGTTGCTTTGTGTGGCTAAAAAGCAGCTACTAAAAACCACAAAGGATCACGGAACACCTGCCAGATGATTCTCCATTTGGAAACTGCTCTGTGTATCCATTTAGTTAGATGTAGTCATTTGCAGATGACCTACCCTTGCATTAGCAAAAAAGGCTTTGTTTCTTCATTGCTGAATACCCTTTAAGGTTCTCAGAACTCACCAAGTCATCTTTGGAGCTGCTTAAATCCTGAGCCATCAGCCATCAGTATGACAGAGTGCTGTGGTTGATTGCACATGTCTGCTACCTGGCAACCAGAAGTACCTGACTATATCTGAATAAATCTTGAGACAGTCTTTCTTTTCAATTTGACCCTGACAATCAATTAGATAAAGGGATTAATTAATCAATCTTTCTAATTCAGAGATCCCCAGGTGATTTTCTACATCCAGGGAAATAAGGAAGGGATACTTGAACAAAGAAATACACAAGCTCATATACATCCAAAAGGACCAACTATTTTAAATGTTGTTTTCTGATTGAAGTTTACATGTGGAAAATTGGCAGATGATTGGTAAACAAAATTTTAAAGGACAAAATGTACATCAACTTGATAATCTCAATTTTTTTTTGTTAATTTCTTCAACTACTCTTTGATTTCTTGGTTTTTCCCACAATCACAGAAACAACCTACAAAACCAGGTAGCTTAGTGATTCTCTGAGGGAGTCTGTATTTCCAAACTTGTTGACTGTGTGTGTGTGTGTGTGTTTGTGTGTGTGTGTGTGTGTTCCTGTGTTCCATGTTTTCCTTTCAGAAAAAGATAGCACAGCCTCTTTAGGGTAAGGAAGTACTTTGGAGCCTCTTAACCTGTTTTGACTTTTAGAAAGCCCTCCTCTGCTTCCCACAGCCTCATCAGAGTGCATCTGGGCAGCTTTGCAAGTGTTACATTTTTCATAACATCTTCCCTGAGGTGCCCACAATAATCTATGTACAGAGAGTCAGGAACTCCAGTCAGCGGTGGAACAAGGACAAATCCCTTGTGTGGTATTTTAGGCTCCAGAGCACATACTCTGTTCACATCACTTGACTTCTATCTTTTACTTCCACTTGATACTTGATAAAACTTACAGTTGGAGAGGCTTAGCACCTTCCTTGAGATCATAATTCTAGGGTGTAGCAGGGCCAATTCTGAGACCTTTTCTGGACCCAGGAAAACATGGAACATAGCACATATGGCAAAGAAATGAGCAGAAGAGTGGCAACAGGAGATTCTCAGGGTTACTCTGTCAGGGTGACACAATCGAGCTTAACCATCACAAGGATTAGTCCATTCATGAAGGCTTCATTCGCATGATCCAAGTACCTACTGATAGGTTTTTTTGTCAGGCACCCAGCACAGCAGAGAAACAGGAAAAAGGAAAAAGGGAAAGGGGCTTTATTTTCTTTGACAACACAGAGAGAGTTTGGGGAACATAAGAAATTCTCTTGACTGGAATAAAGGGAGGCTGATGCTTTTATGACCTTCTGTCAGGGGTGGAGTTTGAAGGGGATGTTTAGATACATCTGAGAGAGCTGGTTGGTAGTCTTCCCTGAGGCAGTGGGAAGGATGAAAGAAAACTGTATCCTGGGCTGAGTTGGAGAAGAAGGGGGGAGATGGTTTTGGGAAGATGGGCCTTTATTTTAAGGGCATCAGCTATATTAGATGACCACCATAACAATTTTAGCCATTTATGCTAGGGCCAGAACCTTTCACCTACCAGAGAGAATACTTGGTGAGCTGACTCTGCAGGAGCCATTATTTCTTGCCAAGCATCAGGAGAGGGAAGGCATGGAGGAGTTGTGTTTTGTAAACACTTCGGCCTATATATGTAAATCCTAACCTTTTGTAGAACTGGGGAGAGAGAGGAGGGGAGAGGAGAAGAGGGGAGAGGAGAGGAGAGGAGGAGAGAAGAGAGGAAATGATAGGAGGGGAGGGGAGAGGAAGACAAGAAAGAAGAGGGAAGGGGAGTGGAGGGGAAAGGGGAAAGGAAGGAGGGGAAAGGGGAAGGGAGGAGAGGAGTGGAGAGGAGAGCAAGACATCAAGGAAGGTTGCAAGTTACTTCCTAAAGCACTACCTAAAATGGAACCAGTTTCAAATATCTGCAGGGGTAAGAATGAGAAATAACAGATATCTCTGAAATTTCTGGTAAGACTAATAAATGAAAAATTAGACAAATGCCATTTTTAATCCCATATTAAAAAGAATTTTATTGAGCAACACAAAATGCAAATATCTACCAAGTAAAAGATTCTTTGAGGAGAACCATGGTCAGAATTATGCTCAGATTCTGCCTTGCCAGATACTATCTATTGCTAGAGAAGATGAGAAATGAGGAAAGATTCCCATTTACCATGGAAGTGTCATGCTCATTAAGGAAACTACAGATAAATAAAATGGAAATTTAGCAGAGGAACAGACTTCCTTCCAGAGGCTGCAGGGAGCAGATCAGCACACTCCCACAGAGGAGGTGCATTCAAACATGTATCTGAAAGACTGGAGAGCTAGGAGCATATGGACATTGAGAATAAAGTTTCAGAAAGGATTCTCGGGTGCAACTGAAGCAACTATGACAATATGCCAGTGACTTAATGCTGATCATTTTCCTGCATGCATCGCAGGTGTGCTAGCCTGTCTCAGTTACTCTTGGGACAAATACTCAACACTCAAAATGAAGGAATATAAGGTTTATTTAGCTCATAATTGCTGGAGATTTCTGTCTGTACTCAGCTGGCTCAAAGGCACAGCGGCACATGGCAGAGAGCAACCTTTCATGGTGGCAGCAAAGAGCAGAGAGCAAAAGGAATAAAGTAGCAGCAGCTCAGGCAGCTAGCAAGCCCCTCTCCCCTCTTTACATTATAATGCAAACTACCTGCTCCAGGGTGGGTGCAGCATCCACACCCACAATAATCAATCACAAACTCCAGAAGCCGCCCCATGTCTGCATACACAAACCACAGCACGGACCCACACTCCTTCCATCTTTTTGCTGTGCAGTCCTAGCATCAGCTTCCATCTGATGAGATGCAGGAGCTGTCCCATGTTCCATCACCCTGGCTGCTTTCTTGGAAACAAGAGTGAAAGGAGGAAAGGGAATCTAGACACCTATCACTTTATCCCATGTATTGGTCAGAACTTAGTTACTAAGCAATCTAGTTTCAAAGGAACTGAGAAAATGTAACCACAGTTATTACTAAGGAAGGGTTGGAAAGCAGCATTGGGAGTTGGCTAGTAGTCTTCAATTGATTTTTCTGATAGTGCTGGAGGCTGGAAAGTCTAAGATCAAGTGGCTACAAGTAGGGAGGGTTTTGGGCTGCTTCAGTATATGGCAGAGAGCAAAAAGTAAGTAGGCGTTTGCGAAAGAGGCAGGGAAGAAGGGCTGGACATCCTGTTAACAACTTGCTTTCGGGGTAGCTAATCCAGTCCTGCAGGAGAGAATGTACTCACTTGGGACTGTGATAGTCACTTTCCTGTCACTGAGAAACATGGCTGACACTCACGACTTAGAAGTGGAGAGATTAACTGGGCTCAGAGCTTTGGGGAATTCAGTCCTTGAGTGGCTAGCTCCAAGACAGAAACATGGCAAAAGGACCTGACTGAGGAAAAATACTTAGCTCCTGGTGGTTGGGAAGCAGAACACGGAAAAATGCTGGTAAAGAAAAGGCCAGGGGCCAGAGAGCAAGCCCAAGACTCTATACTCATGACTCACCTGGAATGGTACTCCACCAATTCCCTTTGAGTGTCCCGAGCCAGAGTGACACATTCAAGCTGAACCATCACAGGGATCAATCCGTGCATGAGGGCTTCACCCTTGTTATGGTTTGTGTCTAGTTGTCCCTTCAAAGCTTCATGCAGTCATGGGGGATTTCTAGACTTTGTGATTAATTCATGATCCAATATTGGGATTATGGGTATGAGTACTGCTGAGACTATGGGTGTGAGTGCTGCACCCAGCCTGGGGCAGATAGCCTGAATACAACATAAGGGAGACAGACTTGCTTTCTGTTGCTGCCACCATGAAAGTTTGCTCTTGCCATGTGCCACTCTGCCTTGAAGCCAGGTGAGTATGGACTGAAACCTCCACAAACTGTGAGCTAAATAAACCTTTCCTTTCTTCATTTTGAGTGTCAGGTATTTTTGTCCCAGCAATGAGAGAAGAGCAACTGAGACAACCCTCATGATCCAAGCACCTACCATTAATTCCCCTACCTCTACATTGTCATATTAAAGAATTAAGGTTCCTGACTCATGAACTTCTTGGAGACATGTTCAGACTACAGCACAGACACCGCTGCCCCTTGGGGAATGGTGAGGTCAAGGTCACTGGTGGGTGCTATGAGGGCTGGTTTGCCTTTGAGATATGAAGGAAAGACCAAATACTCTTGGATCTACGGGGAATGCCATGGGAAGATGGGCATCAGATGGTGGCCTTTGGAGAGCTGCTTCTGGTGAAGAAAATGACCTTCCTCACAGTGGGCTCAGCCAGAGGTTAACATGGAGCTACCAAGGCCCTGTCTTGTCAACCCAACTCAGGAGAGCTCTAGAAAGTCATTCCAGCTCCAAAGGCCTTCCTTCTTGGGCCAGCCTGGAAGATCATCTCTCTATCCAATCATATTTCTTCATCTTTCACAGCTGTAGAAAGATTCCTGCTTAACAAAATTCCTGTTCACTATCTCTGCTCCAGAGATTGCTCCCTAAAAAGTTCCATCTGGAATAATCACCAGTCCAATCTAACTTATTTTATCAAGGAATATATTATACAGAGGGGAAAGGAAGAAAGGAAGACATGAACTGTAGCCCCGGGGAAACAGCAGAGTTCCCAAAGTGTCATGTGTGATTCTGCAGGCAGGTGAGAGCAGGTTTCTGGGGGTCAGAGTGATGGACACTCAGCCAGGATGTCCAAGCTGCCCTTTGGACTGGGGAACCAAGATCATGGCACAGACTCAAGATACTGAGGAACTGATACAGGACTCTGACAATGACAAATGGAGAAGAGAAAGATCACTAGAGCAGAGCAAGCAAACTGAAGGGACAGTTGTGCTAAGCCAGGGAGAAGAACAGCAGAAGTGGAAGCCAGGTTTGATACTTGGTAATTGAGATAACAAGTAGGGTCTGGAGGAGACCCTTCTTTAGGGAGAAGGTATATTAGGGATTTGGCAAGCAAAAGTATATTCTGTTTTGAATCAGCTGAAGTTGCAGGGCTAAAGGAAAACTAGCATGCCACAGAAGCCGAGAAATGGAGCTCATCACAAGGGTGGTTGTAGAAATATTTGCTTGAAAACCATCTAGGGAGGTAAAATTTTAGGTCATAACTTAACATACAATATTTAAGTTATAAACTAATTTAAACTATAAAAACCTAAGACACCATTTCCAAGAGAGAAGTCATAGGAAAGAGAGGAAGAGAGGGACAGGAGCTGAAGAAATTGGGAGAAAATACAGAATAAATGCAGTGAAGACCCATTTCCTCATATGGGTGTTCCCGCATATTAAAGTCTTACTGACAGCAAAACTGAACTCTGTTGGTCCCAGGAAGGAATTCAGCAAGTGGTGAGTCAGAATTTCCTATGTGATCATGATTCAAACCCATGAGGAATTTATTACGAGGTTCCATGAAAGACACATTCAGTTGCATTAGTAAAACACCTGCAGCTTTACTGAGATATCTTAACTTTTCTTTGGAAAACTGGAATATCCACACTTGAAGAAAATTTTTCCAACGTGTCAGGGAATGGGACAAAAGAATGATTTACAAAGAAGCAGGAGGAGGAGGAGGAGGAGGAGGAGGAGGAGGAGGAGGAGGAGGAGGTGAAGGAGAAGGAGGAGAAGAAGGAGGAGAAGGAGCATTCACTTTCATTACTACGGCTAGAGTTGATTTTCTTAAACGGAACCTGATGCTATAGTATTCTGGCATCTGAGAAGCAAGAGATGAGAATGACACTCTTGCCCTGATTAGAAACCAATTTTGATTCATCAGCAGACTAGCTGTTTATCAATAACATCACAATAGCCCTCCACAGAAAAAAGATACTATTCTTGGGTCACTGTGACACAAAAGCAGGAGAGTGGCATAAGGTGGCACACAAAGGAAGCTGGAACTGCTCTTGAGTCTCCAAAGTACATTTTCAGCACCACACAAAGAACAGGTGAGATGCTTACAATATTCCATTGGACATTTAATGTTTCCAGAAATGTGAGCTGAAGGTAACGGGCGAAAGGAGGCAAAAGAAGTAGAAACTTCCGGCATGAGGTCAGGACTCTTGCAGTGTCGCAGCTCCTCAGAAAGTTGGCTAGATCCTCCACTCTTGGTGATGGCTTGCCTGAAGCCTTAAGACAAATCAGATTTAATTTGCTATGGTTAGAAGCAAAGAAATTTTTTGTTGTTGTTATTAAAGCTGGAAAATTCTGAGCAAGACTTGTGCTCAGATGTGTGTATAAGACCATGATGCACTCAGATGAAAGAAGAGAAGTGTTGATTCAGTCCGTTTTAGCTTTGTTCTCAGGTTATACAAACTGAGTAGCTGCCCATATGGAATAAAAGCCCTTATCTCCTTATAGATGAATAAATTCCAGATAAATTTTTCTAGAAGAAGTCCTTTAGCTGCCTGAACCTATGTGATTTCTAATTACCAGGAAAGGCAAAAGTTCAAATATCCACAAATGACATACCACTTACAGTAGGGAATTATTACAGAATTTTTAGAACGCAGGTAATTTCTCCAGCTGATTATCCTGGTATATATTCATTTGTTTTAGGCAATGAAGATCAAACCCCGGCATCTTTGCAAAGGCTGGGCAAGCACTCTACTACTGGGCTACACCCCTAGGACATCCTTTTGATAGTTAGCTAAGTAGCTCTGCAATTTTTTCATTTTCAGCTGGGCAGTTTTGTTTATATTTAGTTTTATTACAGTGAAAGACTGATTTTGAATTCCTTGTATAAAATATGATCTGTATCTAAAAACAGAGCTCCTTGTGCTAAAAGTGATTTTTTTTTTTTTTTTTTTTTTTGGTATCTTAAGGAAGGGTCTATAGGGTGTTCAGGGTCTCACTACTAGATCAGACTCCTAGTAATCTACCTGTTTACAGCCTCCCAAGAGCTGGGGTGACAGGCTCGTGCCACCATGCCCAGTCTCAATTGCAATCTCAGCATGCCCTGGGGGCAGGACCAGCACTGAAGGCCCTGGATTGAGCCCCTGGTCCCTGCGCCTGCTTGCAGGTGCTGAGCTATTTGGCCAGCCCTCTAAAAGTGATTGATAGCTCAAAATCATGGTGAAATTTTCTTTTGAAACAACAGGCTTTATCCCCCATGGTGAAAAAAATTAAACCTGGAAAGCAGTGCTAGCTGGATAACCTTGGTGTGAGAGAGACTGGGGTTTAGAATGTTCTAGGGACCAGTCCTTACCTTGAAACTGTGTTAGACAAAGGGACAAGTAGGCTGTGTGGGGGCCATGGCTGTATTCAGAGTGTTTGAGCCACAGCGATTAGGAAACGAGGTAGGCCATACTTGTAAACATAACTTAAAAATGGCCAGAGAAAGTGGGCGTGCGTCTGTTAGCACATAAACATGGTTTTAACTTTAATTTTGCTTTTTTGATTTTTTCTCCTGTTCTAGGGTTTTGTGTCTGACTGTTTACAACCAGGGTAAACATTTCAACAAGGGAAGGTAATAAAGATTCATTCATCTTTCCGATCAGTAACTCACCAAGATCTGCCAGGTATTTGCTGAAATGTTTAATACA
The DNA here is from genome assembly GCA_004027915.1 of Capromys pilorides. NCBI lineage: Eukaryota > Metazoa > Chordata > Mammalia > Rodentia > Capromyidae > Capromys > Capromys pilorides. The sequence goes on from PVKN010004101.1 coordinate 33,860, forward strand.
AACATGGGGCGAATGTTGTCTGGAATCTCTCTGGTCAAGAAATGCATTAGTGCAGGCATTCTGCAATAGAGCTCATGGACAGTTCCCTTGCTAGTGTCTGTTACTTAATCAGAAAGAGACACTGAGCTGAAAGCTGAAGAAATTGTGTTCCAAAATCAAATTATTTTTCTGCTAGGATGACAGATTCTGTTGGATACAGGTGCTACATTTGAGAACAGAGGTAGCTAATTCTTTCTCTCTCTCTCTCTTTCTTTTCCTTCCTTCCTTTCTTTTTTCTTTATGACTCTTCTTTATATATATATATATATATTCATTTTAATGAGAAAAAATAAAATAGCAATGAAACAGTTTCAAAGCAAGTTAGTAGAATGGTTACAATAATTAATACCATGCATATTTTTGTCTTCATAGTAGTTATTTAGAGTACAAGATGCAGACCTGATATCCTGTGTAAACAATATTAGTACAAACTTTTATTTTCAATGAATGTATACATATCTATATCTATATCTATATCTATCGTTTTAAAGTTTCTAATACTAGGAGAAAACATTATACCATGTCTTATAAATGGATTGTAAGTCAAAGATACAGTATGAATCATAAAACAAAAAGTATAATTAAATAACATTCAGAAAATTAATTAAATACTAATTAATTAAAATTAAATTAAATTATTCTAAAATTCAAATCAGAACTTGACTCCAGCTCAGAGGCCAGAATATTGAGTTTCAGATATATGAATCTGTAATCAATGCAGAGTACTCACATAGTATTTGAATAGGTTAATATATACAGAGTTATCAACTAAGAAAAAGTTTCCACGGTAGTAAAGCATTACTAAGAATAA
>PVKN010004102.1:0-17119 GCA_004027915.1 Capromys pilorides
AGGTATGATTTTGTTGGATATTTTTTCCTTTTAATTTGAATGATACTGAAAGTAAGGAGAGGAAGAAGTCATTTTCTGGATTATTTTATCTTCCAAACCTGAGCACAACACATTTGTCCACCATTAGATAAATCATCTTCAGATAGTCCATGATATTTTTCAGTCCTGGGTTAAGATAATCATTCTGCAAAACAGACATTTAAATTCACCTGAAATCATTTTTTATAAATTTGGTGGGTTTTCTACTGATAAGTAAACAAGATCTAAGTCTTTAAAGTTAATTATGATTGCAGCTGATAGGTAGATCAGTAAGAAGTTATTCAAACCTAGTATGTTATTAGGCTCCATATGTTATTCTAAGTAATTTGTCCTTTTTTACTGAGGAAATTTCAATCTTTTCATGCTTGAAAAACCTGTTTCTTTCTGGTATATACGGGTATGTTAGGGACCGGAGAGATAGCTCAGGTGCACAAGTACCTGCCTGGCAAGTGCAAGGTCCTGAGTTCGGCCCCTGGTTCCACAAAAAAAAAAAAAGAGAGATGGGTATGTTCTTTTTTAAATGAATAACAATGGTAAACATTATATCCCACAGGTGACACTAAAGCTACCTCTTTTGAAAACTGTTTAAAACAGACCACGGTGCTAAAAACACAAACGCAATTCTTATTGATGATAAACTAGTCCTATTGCCTCAACACTAATGCTCTTGCAATTAGGCCTAATTCATAAAGCTGTCTAGATAAAAATGACAATCCCATCTTTATCCCTATGAAAAGTGATTAAAATCCCACCTCCTCAAAGTCAAGAGCGAATGGCTAGCATCTGTACAATTGCCAAAGGCAAAAAACATATTTAAAAGTTTTGAGTACGTCACATTTGCCAAATCCTAAAATTGGTCATTTCTTAAACCTTCCCCACACCCAGAAGTTTTAAGTTTTTAAAGTAATTTTTTGAAATTATTCACAACCATCTATCTGAATGAGATCTCACATCAATAATAAATCTGTATTATTTAAAAGCATACCTTTAAATGTTCCAGTGCTAGGGATACAAAATGTTGCCAACTAGGAAATTCTCCTGTCTCCCCAGTGTCTAAGTCATACCTTCATCACCTACTCAACTTAACCCTAGCTCAAAGAAGTTAGAAAACTTTTCAGGTATTGTTCTTCTCAATGGGAGTGGCTCACCATGTACTCTTAAAGGGAGAGAAAAAAATCTAGTGCCTTTTTTTAGAGGGAAGGTGGAGGTTTCATTTATGTACTTGTTCAGAGATAAAATACTCAAAATTCAAGGTTATTTCCTCTCTCTATCATTAGAAAGCAGTAGTAGTAGTATCAACAACATTGTTTTGCATTTCCAAATGATTTATGCAAGGCTGATCTCCAATTTATGTGCTGCCCCCATAAAATGCTCACTCACTATGCAATATAACAAATACTGTCAAATTTGTATTATTTTCTTCAGTGAAATTCTGTATTGTTCCTAATGTAATTTTATTATCGTTATTTTGTATTCTTTAAAAAGAAAAAAAAAAAAGCTCAGACTCTTTACTGTTCCTATGCAAAGCCTGATCCCTAAGTCCCCTTGGAAAAAAAAAAAAAAAAACAAAAGCTCTGACTCTTTAACTTAGAGTTAACTTAAAGAGTTCCCTAGGATATAGTATGTCCACAAGAGAGGTAGCTAAACTCTAGGCAGCAGCTAAACCCTAGCTCAAGACTGATTTCAATTCTTATTCTTCTTCAGATTTCTCAAAAACTACTGACATACTAGTCAATGTGCAGGATTTTTTTTCCCATTTATTTTTTTGGGGGAAGGGGTGGGGGTTTAAGACTTTCCCAATCTAAACAAAATACACACAGAAATCAGCACCTGCTAGAAACTGGAAAAGGAAAAACAAAACCCCAACAAGATCAATTTAGATTGCAGAAAGATAAACAATAACATGAATATAACACAGGTAAATGTCATACTCTAATCATGAATAAAGATTATCAAGCCCTTAAATTTCAGCCTTTCAAGTGTTGGAAATAAAGTTTTTACTTTAAAAGGAATAAACATTTTTTAAAGAAAAGTACAATGCTGGAGAGACAGCTCGACAGTCTAAGAGCCTGCCTGGCAAATACATGGACCCAGGCTTAATTCCCAGTACTGCATGCCATGCTGGCCACCAAAACTGGGCATGGTGGTACACACCTGTAATCCCAGCCGTGGGGAGGCTGAGACAGGAGGATCATTACAAGTCTGAGCTGCAATAGCGAGACCTTGTACCAAATAAATAAATAAATGATTTAAAAAATTCAATGAATACTATCCTGAGTTCCTTATTCTTAGGAAAAACAAAAAAAATTTTTTCAGCTAATGTTAGATTTTTTAATGCATTTTACTCTTATGGTTTTCTGTTTGTTTTAATGTATTTGGTTGTTACAAGGTTTTACCACAAGCTTGCATTCATGGCGATCTTCCTGCTTTCAGTCTCCCCAGTGCTGGGATTAAAGTGTGCACCACCACTCCTGGACTTGGGCTGGCTCTGCTCGTCCTGGGGGCAGGGATGGCATGGCATGTGGTATGGGGTATAGAACCTCAGCCCCTGTGCTTTTGCCTAAGCAGGCACTTTAGTCTGCTGAGCTATCTTACCAGTTCCATGCCTATTTATTTATGTCTTTTTTATGATTCATACTTCACAAAAAGTCTTAAATAAGAAAACAGGACTAGTAACCAAATAGGTATAGTAACGAAAAACTACATGGGTGTTTTAGTTTGTGGGTTGCATTTAAAAAGTTACTTCTACAGTAAAAGTAATACATATTTGCAGAATTTATAAAGATATGGTCTCCTTGTGGGGATGCATAGACTTAAACAAACTTCAAACACAAAGTTGTTATAAAACAGAATTCCCCATTAAAAAAGCTGTATGTATTAGAAAGCAATATTTGATTAAGTTATTAGAATGCAAATGATACAGTCAAGTATTTCAATAAATTAAGAACTGAAAAACATACATAAAAATGTATTTGACCAACACAAAAATAGATCAAATTTAAGTTAGCTGTTAGACTCTTCAGGTAACACAACATGCTTACCAAAACAGAAATAGTTATAATGACCAAATCTCTGTCTACTATCTAAGGCATTGATGGTGAACCTTTTAGAGCTTTCAACAGATAGATCACTGCAGTATGCATGCCATAGAAAGTACTCTAGTATTACAATCTGTAAAATCCAGGTAGGGTCACTATCTAAACAGAAAAATCACCTATCAGAAAAGTAAAACAAGGAACATAGAAATGAACCCTAAACCCAATCAGGGCTCCGCATCACAAATATAATGACATACGCAAACTAATAACGATAAAATATGGTATTCCTAAAAAGTGACCAAGCAACATTTTTAGCTTTGGGAGCAATTTATAAACACACACTCGAGAGGCAATCTAAACAAGCCCTGGTAGCACTGTGGAAGATAGACCTGATGAGTCCTGCTGTAAATACACTAAACAAAATGAAAACTATTCACACAGTGAGCTAGTAATTTAAGGGTTTCAAAACACACATTTTCAAAAACCCAAGTGCCTAAATTATAATCACTTTTATATAGCCTACAAAAAAGAGAACATGAGCATACCAGAGGCTTCCAGCATTGTAAAGGTAACAGGTATAGGCTAACACCATTTATGTGGAGGTGGCATGATACAGCCGACAGGGGTCAGCTTTGAAGAGGGAGGTTGCAAACTCTGACACTTCCTAACTGTAGGATGTTGGGTAAACCACCTATCTCTTTAAACCCCTCAGCTGTCTCATCTACAAGATGCAACAGTGTTTAGGGTTTACTCGCATAATAAAGAATAAGGAAAGTAAGCAATGTTGCCCAGAACAATAGGGTGTGGTTCACTAAATGTCTCCACAGCCTAAATAGGCTGGCTATGTTACCAGCCCTTTCAAATTAAATGTCAACTAACTGACACTTCTAATCTTCACCAAAGTTAAATATCAAATACATTAAAAATAAGCTATTAAATAAGCCATTTTCTCACAAATATTTTAATAAGGTTCCCAATTATCTCATTAGCTTAGTGCCTGCTTAACATTATCTGAGTAAAACAACTTATTTTGATTTTTGTCATTCTGAACCAAGGTCCAGCAAAGGAAACTTAATGAACAGAATAGTAAATGGCACTTGGTGCTGAGACGTCCTCAATTCTGTGAAGCACAATGTGGCAGGGCATATAAAAGACAGGTAAAAACAAAAATAAGTTTTCCTATCACAACTGACTTTAACCCCTACCAATTTAAATCACAAGTGGAGCTTAAGACAACATTTATACGTAACTGTACAATGTAATATCCCTAACAATTTAAGGAGCTTAAAATTTCTAAAGTAACATATCTATAGCTTTTGACTATTGAGTTTTTTTGTTCTCTTTTGCAGCACAAGTACAGAATCCAGAGCCTTCATACTATATCTCTACCCCACCCATACCTCTTTTTTTGGAGATCAAGTCTCACCAAGTCCCCTAAATCTCTGGGGCTAGGGTTGAAGTTCTATTCCTCCATACCTCTGCAACAGTGCTGGGATTACAAGTGTGCACCATCATCCCCAGGTTTTTTAAAGCACATTAAATATAAAAACCCTGAATACATTCACATAATGTTCCAATTATTTTCTGAGGTTCTTTAGTTCCCTATGTACCATAATGAGTAGAAGGGGAGACACAACCTGTCACAATCACCTACAAACCAAAATGGCTCTACTTTGATCAGTATGTGTGAATGATATCTCATATAGTTTCTTTAAATTGTATCTTACTCACCTTGAAACATTCAAGATAATCATTTCATCCACATCTACCTCTTTCCCCAAAAGTATTTTGGCCTCTTTTCTCAATGAAAGAGTTGGTTTATAATGGATCTGTGGGGTTTTTTAAGTCTCTAGGAAATAGGATCTTTGAATTGTAGGGGGAACAAGTATGAAACTGTCACTGATTTTTTAGCTTTATGTGAATGAAACTAGTTCATATACACAGAGCAAACACCTCAGCAATCTTAAGAAAAATGATAAAACAACAGTGTCAATGATGTACCAATGACTAAACACTTAAGAAACTCAGGAAAAATTCAAGAGGCTAAGCACTGGCCAGTGTGAAAGACATCAAAGACAAGTGAGTTATGAATGACTAGAATAAACCTGACCTTATCAACTAAGTCGTAACAACTAGTTCTAGCTTGATTAATCCTCACGATAACCATGAGATAAGAACAATTTTTGTGACCATTTTACAAAAGAGAAAATATAATATACCCTCAGAAATGTACTGTATTTATGTGTGTATACATCAAGACTTGTGCTCACAAGTGTCTACGTAACTTTTTCCCAGTCACAATATAACACTTCCTTCAAAGGACTTTATTGAGAGGAACAGCAATATTGATTAAAAAAAAAAAAATCAGTATCATGCATGTTTAAAAATGTGTTTGCAGAGAAAATATCAAAAGCAGACAATATTAACAAAACTGCCAACAGCACATTGATAAAATCTAGTTGAAGTATTTACAAATAATCACATGCGAATGAATACAGCACATGGAGAAAACAGATTAAAAATAAGTTTCAGACATTGGCTTCCTAGGTAAAGTTAACAAATCAACTATAAAACCAGAGCTTATCAAAGTTCTTCCTAAGTCAAAGGCTTCTGCCTTCATTTTCTCTCAGTATTAATTCTTTCACCAGACAAAAAAAAAAAAAAACTACATGTCTATACTTGACCATCACCATAAGCCACACAAATCTATCCAAACTAATCTTTACCTGCTAACTTCCCTTTCCTTTTTGTTTTGTTTTAATGTATTTGATACAGGGTCTGCAGGGTCTTCAGGGTCTCACTACGTAGACAGGACTCGTAGTGATTCTGTTTTCAGCCTCTGAAGAGCTGGGATTGCAGGCACACCACGCCCAGTCTCAATTGCCATCTCAGCACACCCCAGGGGCACACCAGAGGTCAAACCCTGGCTTCTGCGCTCTGCCTAAGCAAGGCTTCAGTCCGGTGAGCTATCTGGCTGGCCCTTCCCTATCTTCATGAAACTAGGTTGAAAAGAATCTGCTGTACAATCTATAAATACAAGAATTATTATGAACTTCTGCTCTCACTGAATGAGGCATTAATGACTGCCTTGTCTTTGTCTGGGAGTACAATTCAGCTTGGTTCCTTAGGGCCTCATCGCTTTCCTCATGTCAGAGAAAGGCAGGGCCATCTTAACTACTGCTCAGACCAATACCAACAGTCACGCTTCCCTGCTGGCTCACCATCGTTCTCAACTCACATGCATACAACCCATTAGCAAAACCTGCTGGGTCTACCAACACTAGCAGCCTGGTCCCAGACCAAACTGCCATTCCAGCTCATCTCATCCATAAAACTGTTCTGATCTCTTATGTTGTCTCCATGCCTTGCCTTTAACCCATTAAAGGGCATGAACACCTCTTTCAACACAAAGCATCAAACAAGCCTCTGGTCTGGCTGTTCTCTATGCAGAAAATATTACTCCGATTTCCACAAAACTAAGACCCTCTCCTCTAGGTTTCTCCTCAAAAATAACTTCACTGACTATCTCAATCCCTTAATATACTACGCAATAATTTATTAGTGTTTATTCTATCTCCTTACTACCAAAATGTAAAAACGCCATGCAAAGAGACATTGTAATTTACATTGTTCATGGATATGGTCTGTGACTAAATGTCACCTCTTGCACATTGCAGACCCTCAAATGTTTGTTAAATACCCTAATCAAATATTAATAAGTACACTTCATCAAGACTGCTACATTTCTGCTATCTTGAATAATCACTACCAAGTGTTTGACAAACAATGATTGGTAGACTATCAGACTGGGCATGGTGGTGCATACCTGTAATCCCAGCTCTTGGGAGGCTGTAAACTGGTGGATTACTACAAGTCCAATCTAGCAGTAGTGAGACCCTGAACATCCTGTAGACCCTTCCCTAAAGTTAAAAAAAAAGATAGTAGACTAAAAAGACCAAGAAGAAATAAAGCATCAACCTCCTCTAATCTCAAACAGCTTATTATATAACTGAGTGTATGAAATGACAAAGGTAAATGAGACTAGACAGGAAAGCCATTTGTTCAGATAAAAATCTCTAGTACATGACTCAGTGCACATTTCTATCTGGAGCTACCATCTCCCTCACCTGCCCATCCCACTTTCCTTCACTGTACACATTCCATTTAAAGATGAGTTCCAAGTTTTACTGCTGTTTTCTCTGTGCATGTGTCTTCCTCAAAAGGGCAGGTTGGTGTACAGACAGTACTTCAGCTAAAGGGAACAAGTAGAAAAAGACCCAGCTTTCTGTTGATGACCATAAAGAATTTCTCCCTTCTCTACACTACATTTCAATTTTCCAATAAAACTAAAGCTATTTGTTGTAATATTTGCAGGGGAGGAGTGCTGAGGATTGGACTCAGGGCCTCATGCATGTTAGGCAATTGCTCTATCATTGAGTTACATCTCCAGGTTCAAAAAGTTAAACTAGCATTTACCAAACTCCATGTGCCATGTACTACTTTTATGTTACATATATAAACTCCGATAATCCTCACAAAACACTCATAGTCCCAATTTACAGATGAGAAAATTGAGGACATTTCAGTGGATGAATGAAGCACAAGGAACATCCTGTAAAGACAAAGAAAGCCTCTTAAACACTGTTCAGAAGATATACGCACAACCATACTCCAGAAATAAACACAAGTCAGAAAAAGATCTAATTTGATATAGAAGAAATGATGCAATATCATTGGCAACTCTTAACACAACAATGTAATGATTATAATGGATGTTACACCTCTATAAGACAGCCACATGTGCCTCAATATGATGCTGTCCCCAGAAAAATCTAAGTACTCTCATGAAACAAAACCTAAACCTAACCAAATTTCAACCTATCAGTTTACAGAAAAACCTGGACTAGGACACCACATAAACACCAGAAGTGATAAAATAAATCCAGATGGAGGATGGTGTGAGATTTGAGTAAATATAACCTATAGATCGTATCTGGATTCTGATTCACATGCAACTATAGAGACAATTCAAGGCACTTGAACATGGATGTTAACCAGATGTTAAGAAATTAGCTTAGGTGTCACAAAGGTATGGTTTCCTTCAAAAGTCCTTAACTATTAGATAAATGCTAAACCTTTTTAGTTGAAAAAATATACCCATTTGCTTTAAAGTAGATTCCAGCAATCACCAATTCAGAACCACCAACAAATGCTAAATCCAGTGGACGATGGTTTAGAGACAAAAATACTCGGTTTAAAGTTTGTTACTCCATACACCATTTATTACAATAGGTACATTTACAATGGGGCTATATGTGGTGGACATCAAAACCAAATGACTACCCAACATTCCCAACAATACACAAACCAATTTCCCTATGTTTCTACCAACAATGTTTAATTTATCTTTAATCATGAGAAAGCAACCACTGCATAAACAAATCCTAAGTGAGGGATTCTGCAGAATGCAAGGACCTCTTCAAAGTGCCATTCTTTAATGGGAAAGGCTTCAGAACTATTAAGGGAGTATAAACAACTAAATGTATGGACTTTGAATGTCAGATTTTAAAAAACAAAAAGTCAAAGTTTCAAAATGAACAGAGTATTTTCCTTTTTTTTTTTGCAGAACCAGGAATCGAACTCAGGACTTTGCACTTGCCGAGCACACACTTATGCCCCTGAGCTATTTCCCCGGCCCTTGAACAGAATATTTTGTAATACTATTATACCAACGTCAATTTTGAGTGAAGCTTATGCTGCGCTTAGGAAAAGGCCTTACTTCATAAGGCATGTCAAGATGCCTACAACTACAAATGATGCAAAAATAAATAAATAAATAAATAAATAAATAAATAAATAAATAAATAAATAAAATAAAACAAATTTGGATAAGTTCTAACAGTGAGCTAGGCAAAGTATGCAAGTATTAAATGAGCTGTTCATGTAACACTTAGAAATTTTAAACATAATTAAGAAAAATCTAAAACGTACTTCTGCAAAAAAAGGGGGAAAAGGTGGAGTAAAATTGATAAAATACCGATTAACTATTTAAGCTAATTGATGGGTCCAACATGGACGCCTGTTAAATCTATGTATTTTTATATATGCCTGAGTCTCAATTCTCACTTCCATAAAAGGGAGAGGGAAAATATGTTGCAAGGCAAAACTAAGATAGACTACTAGACCAAAAGTCTCAGAAAAAAATTAACTGAACAATTATATAAGGGCCCAGGATATAGCTCAGGGGCATATTAGTACTGCCTGGCAAGCACAAAGCCCTGAGTTCAATCCCTGATACACAAAAAAAAAAAAAAAAAAAAAAAGCCAATTATATACCCTGCCAATTCTTTGAGTAAAGCTTTCACAGGACCTTAAAAAAAATTCTCTGGACTGAGTATACGTTTGCACAATCACTCTAAAACTCCAAGGCCCCTGCATGTTCCCACTAGTAATCACTCAATTTTGAGCACCATAACCAAAATGGAACTTGCTACATTTGTCTCTTTATTCCACTTTGGTTTTCTTCATAGCATTTGCTAGTTCATCTCTTTGTTACTACAATCTATACACCAGGAACAATGTATTTACCACTACATTATCCCAAACACAAGGTAATGTCGGTGTCTAATAGGTACTCAAAATAGATGTGAACTATTTCAAAGAGACTTTAACAGTACTATGTACTATAGCATAAATTCCTTTTCACAAGGTTAACAAAGGAATGGCTAGCTCAAGGTTGTCTTAGGCTTAGTCACTTAACATACTGTTTAACTTCAACTTGCTCAGTCATAAAATGTTAATCATACTAACCCCTAAAAGACTGAGATTCAAAGGGGAGAGGGATATTACATACATATTTACACATGTACATAAAAGTCCCCACTCAAATAATCACTGTGGTTCTTATCACTATTCATCTATCTTTCCTTATTAGAGGCAAAACATCTAACTAGGTCAACCCTGTGGTTCATGTTCATTTTCTTGTTGTTGTTTCTATCCTACTTAGTTCCAACTTTATGTTCCTAGAAAAATGGTTCCTAGAACAGATTACTAAATTTTTCCACATTTTCAACTTGAGCAAGGCAGAATATGTAAACCTAAGCATCTTCGTGGTAAACCAGATTCTAACTCTCCCAGGAAGCAAAGTCACAAACAAATCTTGAAACTGGATCCTTCCTCAGGAAGGTAACATCAGTAAGAAATTTTTAAAACCTCCTTTTCCCCAAGATTTAGAGAACATTTTTCAAAAAGTTAAGTGTATGCATGGGGGTGGGAGGACCAAATAATCTAACTTTAACAAGTGTGTGAAAGGATTGGTATATGCCCTGGACTGAACCTTAGAAAGTGAACATACATCAGGAGCATGGTACTGTAGATTATGAATGCAGCTAAATTTTCCTGTTGGGTTTCAGATAGAACATCCTAAAAATTATAAGCAGTGCCCATTGACTCTGTCCTAATCAGAAAATATTTAACCAAGAAAATGATACATGGAAAACTTTGTTTTGTTTTGTTTTGTTTTTACTTTCTCTTATACACAGATTGAATTTGCAAAAACTTAAGTCCACACAAGAATGGCATTCCTGTGACGCCAAAGGTCCACTGGCATGGAAAGAAATTTGGGGTCTCAAGGTGTTAGGTTGATCAAATTGTAGCAAATGGTGAATGTTAAATTTAAGAAATTGCGATCAAAGCAAACAGCCACCAGTTTCCCTCAAAATACTGCCCACACACTTCAAATATATCCCATCACTCTTGCCACTTTCTGAAGCAGTTCCGGAAGTCCTCTTTCACATCTTTATGATGTGACAAAAAAGAAAATGAATGCTGCTGCCAAGTGGCATCTAATGGAAAGGCAGGCTCATAAAAACATGAGGGTGTCTTCCTCCGCCTTAATCACGAGATCTGGCACCATACAACTGACTTCTGGCTCTTCCCAAAGTCAAAATGATGGTGAAGGATGAATGTTTTCAATCAATTCAGGATACGAAGGCAGCCACAACAGTGAAACTAAAAACATTCAGAAAAAAAGACTTCCAGATCTCATTCAGAAAGTACCAACAACAATGGGATAAATATCTGAAGCAAGGTATTCTAAGGACTAATGTCAATGTATACTTCACTGTAATTTTTAAAAATTTAAACATTTATGTCTTTTTCATCACATCTCATACTCCACATAAATGCTTTCTCTTGACAAAACAAAGGCAAGCAGTATACCCACAAAATAGTAACAGAACAATCTATGACTAGGCCGCTCATTTAAAAAGAGCCACACAATTTAAGAAGCAAACAAAATTAAGTACACCTGACAAAAAGCCTACCTACAAATAACAGCTTTTTACTCACCAGTGTAAACTGAGTCAAAACCAGGCCTGGACACATGGTTTATACTCATAATTCACAAATAGAGCACCTGAACACAAACTAAAAACAGGACACACGGTGGGGTCATTAGTTGATTCTGCACTATTCTAATACAAGTTAGGACTGTATGGTTTCCACAAAAGCCTCCAGTGGAACACCACATTTTTCCTCACCACAATAAGAAAGTTCTCAACTGGATTAGAGACACAGTAATCTGGTTATAACAACTGTATTTGAATTCCTTCTCCTGACAAAATCAAAGCATTTCCAGCCAGGGTAGATGTCATCAAGGAGAACATTTTAAAAACTGAAATCTAAATAAAAACAAAACCAAGAACTTGATTCTGATGCAGAAGTGGCTAAGTGCCAGTTTAGTTTATGTTTTTATTTGCAATTTCATTTTTAACCTCTTATCTATACCAGTCTCTGCTAAGGTATTCCCAAAGTGGGTAGGATTCCTTTAACTAGGGCACTGCAATCATAGCAAAAACAATTGCAGTGAAAAAACTGGACCAAAAGTTAAAGAGAACAACCTGAATCTGGATTTTTAAATTAGCAATTTGGTGCTTGGTTTCAGGAGTGGGAGCAGGGAAGGGGAAAAAAATAAAAAGAGGTAATGATATAACTTGGTTTGTACTCTCTAGAAACACAAAGCCTAGCCAAAAAAAAAAAAAAAAAATCACGATCCCCTTATTTTTAGAAAGCTGAATTTTTTTAAACTTAATTTCCAGGGATCATGGAATCACTATTTCTGCTTCTATGCAGTATGTCAAATCCCTAAATTCTTAATAGGTATACCAATCAAATCGTAATACAGGGCCAAAATAAGCAATTATTTAGACATTTGAAGTACATCATGAATACCTATTTCCGATGCCTTAAAACTGTTTTATACTTTAGTCATGTGCTAGCCTTTGAAGCCTGTACATATAGTTTAGCCTAACTGGAGAACCATTACAGCCCAAAATTAGAGATTGTTATTACTTTCAAGAATTGAAGCCAGGTGTGATACTACAAACCTATAATCCCAGTACTCTGGGAAGGTGACACAGGAAGATCATAAATTCAAGCCAGTCTGGGCAACTGAGCTATTCAGCAAGACACCATGACTCAGGTGTGGCTCAGGGTAAAGGTCCTGTGTTTTATCCCCAAATGTAAAAACAAACAAAAAATACAAAACATACTAGCATATTACTGGCTACTATTAGTCTTACTGTAAACCAACAAATCAATCACTGGCTAAAGAGGCAGGTTTTGTCAATGTAAATGTCAATTATCTAAATCAGAAAATTACAAAATGAGGGCTGGGTCTACAGCTCAGCAGCACAGTGCCTGTCTGGCAAGTGCAAGGGTCCCAAGTTTGATTCCCAGTTCCAAAAATCATAAAAAGAAAATTACAAAATCAGAGCCATATTTGACTTAGATTCATTTCACTTGGTCTTTGGCATATAAATATTTCTGAACTAGTTATCAGACATCTTGAAAACCAAATTTCTATAAAATCTGGATTTCTAGTGGAGAAAAATTCTGTTAAACCAAGCCCACACAAAGTAGTTAGTTAATAGTGTGGAGTGGTAAACACCAACATCACAACCCAAATATTCAGCTAAAATTGTATTTCAGGTTTGAAATACCTGATACCAATTATCTGGAGTCTTATCAGTAAATAATGGAACATTAAACAGTGAAGTTCAGTAATGGCTTGAGATCACAACTCATCATGGTCATGTTATGACTTTATCTTCAAAAGCCCTGCAGTAAGGATTATAGCCACTTAACAGATGAGAAACTGAGGGACTAAAATGTCTTAAGGTGCTAAGAGATAGGTGCTCAGACCCAAAACCTCTAAAGCTCTTTCTGATCTTCCAAAGCCAACTCTTTATTTGTTCCACTGTAACACAGCCAGAATCTTCACTTGTGAATTTTATATTGCTCTATTCATTTAAGGGAAAAAAAAGTCAGAGTACACACAGCAAAGTACAAGTCTTCATAGCCAAAAGCTATCATTTTCAAACAAAAAAACCACACATACACACTCTGAACATTTACATAGGTTTAACACACAAACGTATATTCACATGCCAACTTTAACATAGGGGCCAAAGCCCCTTGGACTGGTATTGATGGAGCTTCCTGCAGACTGAAATTCTTCTGCTTGATCTAAGCCATCTACAAAGTCACAAACCACGATTTCCAGTTTGAGATTTGTTAGAAGTAGAAAGCTTTGTTTAAAAGATCCTTGTACAGCAGACTACATATAGAATTCTATACTGTTACTCTTTCTCATAAACTTTTAGAGTTATCTCTGCCACATCTAATTCTTCAAGCCATTATTTTAGTAACTCACCTTTTATCAATTCCTTCCAAAGCAAAGAACCTGGTTTTCAGGGAAAATAAATTTTTTTCGCATTCATTTTATCAGGTCACATGATATTCAAGTTACAGAAACTTATTATCTACCATAGAATAGTCTTGGAAATCAATGCTTCTGTGACACAAAACTCACCTAGTCCAATGAAGGTCAATGACTTGAGGGAAACCTACCAACACAAGAGGTCAAGGCTCTACATCATAACAAAGAACTGTTACAGGGTTCAAAGTAATAGTAAGCCTTACAACAGCTAAGTGAGCATCCACCATATACAAAAAGCACTACAGACAAAAAAGATTTAACCTCAAGAATTCTAATCTAGCAAAGAAGATATATTCACGAATTATTAATACAAACTATTAACAATGTGAAACTAAAAAAACCACTATGCAATCAAAGTAAACATCAGACCCTATATGTCAAATGTCCCTTTTATTTTTTTTCCACTTTTTTCTTTTTTTAACGTATTTAGTACAGGCTCTACAGCATCCTACTATGCATATTGGATTCATACTAATCCTCCTGTTTTCAGCTTCCCAAGCCCTGGGATTACAGGCGCACGCCACCATGCCGGTTCTCATTTGCCATCTCAGAGAACCCCAGTGATAGGGTTGGTACGGCAAGCAAGGGATCAAACCCTGGTTCCTGTGTCAGCCCAAGCAAGCGTTTTAATCCACTGAGCTAATCTGACTGGCCCCAAATGTCCTATTTTAGGTCTTTAATAAGTTAAAAATGAATTTAAGGAAGGTTTTCCTGGAGGTGATACAGAAAAGGAGTACACTGGTGAAGTAAGAAATCAAAGAAACTAAAGGCAAATGGTGTATCTGGGTGCTACAGCAGCTTTGTTCATTCAGCATACATAATGGAAAAGGTATGACATGAATGATGAAGTTTAAAAAATAGGTTGAGCCAGCATAGTAGCACACAACTGTAATTCTAGCTTCCTTAGAAGGCTGAGGCAGGAGGAATGCAAGTTCAAGGCCATCCTGTCTCAAAATTTAAAGGGGGGAGGGGGAGCTGAGTCAATGCTACAGCACTTATCTGGCATGTGCAAGACTATGGGCTTAATCTCCAGGAGCAAAAAAACAAAGGATGGAATCATACCTGAGTCCTCATTCTAAATGGCTTTGAGAAAGAAATGTAAAGTAATTTGGCATGGAATTTCAGCATGGAAATTGGAAATCCCTCACTATACAACACTATCATTTCCTTGTTAAAAATATGTCTCAGTTTAATCATTTTGAAGTATCTCAAGAATATATTGGTACTACAAGTATACTTGTGGATATTTACTGCTCCTCCTTCAGCAGTACTTTAGGGACTAGCCTAGAAACTGCAAGAGTCTCAGACACATCAATAGCTCAACAAAGGCAGAGAAGAAACTACATGGATTAAGATGACAGGAACAAAAAGTAGATTTGTCTAACCCCAGATAACAGAAGAGAAGCATTAAAAAGAAATAAGCAAAGCACTAACAGAGGATGTTTTGGACGGGGTAACTCACCAAAGTTCTGAGCCATCTAGCAGGCTATTACTAGCACAGAAGACAGTGGGGAAAGCCAGAGCTGTCAGCTCATTAGAAAAATAGCAAATCATCCATGAGCTAGTATAGTGCAGAGAACCAGAGTGATCAAAGCAGAAAAGAAAATAGCAACACTGAAACACAAGAGAAAAGCTGAATACTGAGACAAGCAAATTTATCCTAAAAGGCCAGATAATAAACATAAATTAAAAAGGCTCAGTCCCGATACAACACATCATTCATGAACTAAGACCTTTCAATTTTATATAATTTTCACAAAGTCGTAAGAATAATTTTGATTTTTTTTCTATTACTTAATTGTAAAATCCTTTCTTGGCTCACAGGCCACAAAAATACAGGTGTCAGCTTGGACCTTGCATGTGAGCCAGTTTGCCAACCCCAAGAGTAACAATCAGGGTAAAAAGACTGGATTAATTGGCCTTTTCCAGACTTCTGAGCAGTTTTTCCTTTAGATACATAGACTTACCAATCTCATTCAACTCCTGACATTTGACTCCCTTAAAAGATAACTACATGAGTTGATAATGCCTGTTGGTTTAAGAATAGTGCCTTCTTAAAAGGACTAAAAGAAGCTACTTGTTATCTCAAACAGATAAACTCATGAGACTATCCGAAATTAATTCTAACGCAAAGCCAGTAAGTGAAAATAGGATAAACTGCAACAATTACTTATTATACATGAATAATCACAGCACATTTCATTCCTTCTCTACCTTTTCTTCCTTCCTGATGTGAAGTCAAATTTCTGTATTCTCATTTTCTTTTACATGAGTTATACCTGTACTAAAATGGTAACAATAGCACCAGGTTTTTTTAATTGCTTAAAAATTTAGCTCACTGCTTTTGAACATTTTAAGGTAATTTTATGGATCAAAGTGAGATGATTCAATGAACTATATAAATACTAGACACATTGTAAGATTTTAAAAACCTACAATATCAATATTGCATGTGCAAGTCATGAACCAAAAAAAAAAGAAACTGATGTCGGTGTCTGACAGTCTCCATACATACAAACCATATGTGGTGAGAAGGACTCCTTACCCCCAAGCCACTCCTTGTACCTTAGCTGTAGCTCAGGGGCAGGAACAGGACTCCTTCTTCAATCACTTGCTGCTGCAATAAGCTGTAACCCAAGAAAACTTTAATACCAAATGAAAGTATAACATTATCCACAAGGCTCACACGTTTCATTACTAGATTTTACATTGTCTTGTTTCACACAAAGCACAAAGACAACACTACAAAAGATATGAACCAAGGCGCTCAGGGAGGGCTTATGATATAAAGACTGACTTGTCATCTGACACTAGAAGCTACTTCCATTTGCACTTGTCTCTCATCAACAAACAACACAAATTTTACTATTTCCTGCTTGGCAAATTTTGCCAACCAAGCCAAGCTACAATGTTTAGGTTGGTTAGCCATTATTCATGGAGTTCTTTAGTACCCTGCACTTCCAAAAGGTATCTAAAAACAAGAATTTTATAGGTAATACTTGCAGAATAGCCTTAGTTGCATACAGTTCTAGGATAAACAAACTATGACCAGATTTTCTAATCAAAAAAGCTTCAGTGAAGAGAAACAGACTTCACCTCCAAACCAGAAGACTACTTTCTACATTTTCAAAACTAAACTACCATTACACCTTTCTGAGTCAAAATAAAACCAGGTCATATGTTAAACTCAAATTGCATCATAAAACGCCTTACAAATAACTTCAACTGGTTATATCAACTATAATGTATAACCTGTTTTTCA
>PVKN010004102.1:17219-34713 GCA_004027915.1 Capromys pilorides
AATGCTTTCATTTAGCAACTGAGCAAATTATTTAAACCATTCTTATTTTAAAATTTCTAAATGATGATTTCAGAAAAAAATTTTCTCAGGGCTTTTACAAATCTATGCCAACTGTGATCATCTCATTAGCAAACAGAATAAGGCACAATAATTAAAAGTGTCCCTAAACTAAGTAACCAAAGTTTATGTACTATACATATTTTCTCCTCAAAATTCTTCCTATATTAACCCTTGGTTTTGTAGGTTCCTCCACAATGTGTGGAGCTAAGGCTCATGTATTAGAAACCAGCTTTTACCTAAGTGAAATTAAGTATCAATCTTTAAAACTTAATTACAAAATGAAATCAGAAATTACCAGCCATTCTCCCAACTCACAGGAAGCAACTCAGAAGTCGTATCAGAGCTCACCCACCTTCTCTACTGGCCACCTGAAAGCTCCTAATACAGGGTATAGGTGGAGGAGAGCACTCACCATCTCACAGGCAATCCTTTTCTTTCTCAGTTGTTAGAAAAGGTCTTCCTCTTATTGAGATGAGACTGGTTTATATGAAGTCTTGGTCTTTGCAGCTATGTCTTTCCACAAGTAGTGAATAAAACTCTTCTGATGCTATTTGATGTAGGGATAATAGAACTTCCAAAATCTTTATTCTGGAGACTCTTCTATAAATATGGTCTAAGCAACCACTTTTTCAAATGACTTCATAGCCCTGGTTTCACAATAATCATTACTTCACTCTGTCATTTTGGAATATACATTTTTACCTACCATTTACATTAAAGTAAGAATAGGGAGAATATAGAAATTATAACTTTTTTATACAGACACATAAAAACTCAATCTAAATGATACCTGAAAATAAAAGTTCTTTTGGGGCAGGCTGGTATCTACATTCACAAATGCACAAATCAGCAAATCAGCAAGTTGAACAAAAGCAGATTCATAACCAGTTCTCAACTGCAAAATGAGAAAAAGATGGCATTGAACTTCTGAGTGACTAAAATTTACATCAGGAAGTGCTCCATATACTACAGCTTGGTACCTTTCCATGTGAACTCCCACAAGTGATTTTGCTACAGTAGAGCTGTTGTAAATCTCAACATATATCTTTCTCTTAATGTAAAAGTTCACCAAGCTCGAGATTAAAAAGCAGAAATTAATCAAAATAAAAGTGGGGTGCACAAGAAGTATAAACCCAGCCCCTCCCCACAAAGAGAACAGAAATGCTCTTTAGGCAGGCAAGAAACAAAACAGGTCTGGCAGTCTAAGCAAATGCTGGGCTATGCTCTCCTGTATCTGCTACAAAATTACCCAACATATTTCCTCAATTCCAAGACACATACATGACTAAACAAAGGGTGAACACTATCAAAGGGCTACACTGTTAAGTAAAACTCCCAAAATCTAAAAACAAGAGATGCAGCTTAGAATTGAGGATTACAGATGGTTTTCCTGCAACAGAGTAACATCAACTGCCTCTGGTCTGAAATCAGGTTTCCTTAGACCCTAATAAAGGTGGTCAAGCTTCATGACTGTGTGAACCAAACAAATCCAGGGCAAACGTTCATTCATTTTCCCCAAGTGTTCATCCTAGCTAGAATAAATTTTCCTAAATAGAAAGCAATCAAAATTGTTGATATCTGTTCATCTCTGCTTGTTTCACATTTACAATCAGTTTAGGAAAAAAAGCTTTGAACAGAAAACTTGAGTTTATTTAGGTCAAGGATCCAAAAACCATCTCAACACTTCTCATCTACTGCCATGGAGGCCTCTTCCTCCTCCTCTTCCTCTTCTTCCTCTTCCTCCTCCTTACCTCCGGGGAGTTCTTGATTATCTATAGTTTTTTTGACCCCTGTCCTAAGGCAAGGATTTCAAGGAAGGCATTTATTATTCTAACCAATAGAAATATGGCTTGTCTAAACTAAAAATTGTATGCTCCACTTAAGACTGAATTCTGAGGTGTTACAATATATAAAAACAATACCAGCACACAGTCAAAGAAATACATTTAATCAATATACTTGCAGCCTTTTCAACCAGAGCGCAGCTGTCTTCATTTCAAGGGTTTATGGAATGAACAAATATGCCTACACACTGCCTCTTCAGTGATCACCTGCTACCTCCCTAAGAAGGTAAACAACAGGAATTTCAGCAATTTCTGACATTTCCCAGGTTCTGTAATATTACCTAAAAAGCAGAGGGAAGGCTACAAGAATCTCCACTCAATTAAAAATATTTCCACTCTAACTTGCTCTCCTCCCCCATTGTTCCTAACCTTTTTAAGTAATATATCCTACCTGTCCAGGAGAAGGAAGGCCAAGGAAGAGAACCATCAAGAGGGTAAATACAATCTTCTCTCCCAAATGCAGGGAGAGCAAGCTTGGGAATACAAAGGCACGCCTGACCAGCATTCTCTCGATCTGATCAGACACCCCTGGTGTCTCTTCTCAGCTGACCCCGTGCAAAGCACACTTTCTAACAATCTCTTGCTCCACGACTGCTGTATTTTCATTAAGAGCTTAGAACCATGATCTCAGGCTTAAGTTCAAACAAACTCAGGTACTCTTCAAAAATAACCCAACACTTCATTCAAACATAAAATGTGTAACATCCTTAGAGCTGTAGAAAAAAATGCTGTCCAAAATTAAGATGAGGGACGACGATTATTTTATTGCAGCCGGTAGGGATTGGAGAGAGAAGAGCTTACACCACACTCTACGTTACCGAATTCTCGGAAGAATGGGGTTTTCGGCGACGACTTGAGTGCCTGACCACAACAGAGGATGAAGAGCTGCCTTCAGCCGCCGACCCCTGTCCTCGGCCGCGCCATCACGTGAAGTGAACGGGCTGCTGGTTCGCTTACCATCCCTCCAAATCTGAAAGCCCCTACCTCAAGAGCAATCAAAAGCTGGGGGGAAGAAAAGTCTTCGCAAGGCGCAAGCAAGGCCACACTTGGGATGAATGAACCGGGCTAAGGGCACCGGGAGCAGGATTTTCGCTGAAGTCAGAAAAAGAGAAGTCAAAGATTTTTTTTTTTTTTTTTTTTTAACGTGAGCGGTTACAAACGAGTAAGGTCGTAAACTGCACACACGTTGGATGAAGGTTTTATTGAGCGCGGGGGCTGCGGGGCGGCCGGCGGGCAGGCGATCCGGCGGGCAGGCAGGACGGAGCGGGCGGCGGGGCAGGCGACGAGCAGCTTCACGACGGGCGGGGCGGGTCGGGGCCGGGAGCTCGCGCGTGTCCTCCCGCGGGCCTTCCACTGGACTCCGCGGGCCGGGACCGGGGCCGATGGCCGCCCCGCCCCCCGGCCGCCCTCCCGCCAGCCCGCGTGCGAGGCACACCCTCCCGCGGCCGCGCACTGGCACAGGCACACCCCGCCTCCCGCGCGCACTCGGCCGGGCCGAGTGCGCCGGCCCACGCGGGCCCCCTCCACCCGCTCGCCCGCCCACCTGCCCGCGGGCCTGGCCGCCTCCGGGCCGCGCCCGGGCACGCGGAGAACGGCGGCCTAGCGGCGGCGGGGACACCGCGCGGGAAGATGGGCTCTGAGGGAAGGTCACTCACCCGCTGCATGGCTTTCAGAATCAAAGCCAGCTCGTAGCGGGGCATGTCCAAAAGCTCGGCGCACGGGGTTCCGAACCTAGCGTAGTGTCG
Source organism: Capromys pilorides (assembly GCA_004027915.1). Lineage (NCBI taxonomy): Eukaryota > Metazoa > Chordata > Mammalia > Rodentia > Capromyidae > Capromys > Capromys pilorides. The sequence goes on from PVKN010004102.1 coordinate 20,869, forward strand.
GGAGGCGGAGGGGCGGGGACGGAACAGGCACTGAGCGAGGACGTGCAAAGCACTGGGCCGAAAGGCTCCTGGGCGGCGAAAGCACTCTCCGGCCGCGCGAGCCCGGGCTTTAAGGCTCGGCAGCTGCGCACACGACGCGCCACGCCCCCTCGGCGCGCCCCGCCTCCTCGGCAGGCCAGCGCCCCGCCCCCTTCCGCGAGACCAGCATGCCGCAGCCCACCGCGCTCCAGCTCCCCAAGCGCAGGCCCCACGGGGACCCTTGCCCCTCCACCCCACCCCCCGCTGCTGCGACGCAGACCCGCCCCCAGAGGCTCACGGAAGCGGCGCTCCTTCGGCCGCCCCGCCCCCCGCAGCCCAGCCCCCCGCCGCGCCTTCTACCTAGGGCTCTCAAACGGGCTGGAACTTTCCACGCCTGCCGTCTGCTCCTAGGCGGCGGTGAGCGTGTGCGCGTGCGCTCCTCTGCGCTGCGGTCTAGTCTCTGCCGCGCGCGCTCCTGGCCCAAGACTCCCCTCAGCGGGGAATCTTTCCGGGGAAGAACGGGTGACTGCCCGTACTCGGGGCTCCCCGGGCTGCCCGCGGAACTTCCAGAGCATCCCAGCTTGAAGTTGGCGGGACTGCCACTCGCACCCCGCGCACAGCCCGCGGCCAGCGGAGGTCCCTCGTTGGTCGGGGATCCCTGGCCCAGGGCTGCATGGGGCGTGCGATTGCAGGTTCAGTCCCATACCAAGGCTGCTGCGTGACCTTGGGAGAGCATTTTTTGCGGAAAGTGGGGATGCAGGTGAACCACGAAAAATACCTGGCGCAGACCGGGTGGGGGCGACTTGGGCCTCCGTTGTGCGCGCATGGCCTGCCCCACGTGTTGTTGTCCAGGAAAGGCTAATACTTTGACTCTAGCTAATATTTTTTAACTGTTTCCCCAGCGCCTAAAGCTACCACCTGGCATTGAGAATACGTCCCAGGGTAAGGAATGAGGGGCTCCAGAGGCACAACCTGCATACCCCCAGCCCTCGGAGGAGCCCAGGGCTCACCTCGGCCAGGAGCCACTGGTTGTGCTCTATGCACAGTACTCCTCAAAAGATGAAGAGAATAATTAGAAGATAAGCTTTTCTGTGATTATCTGGGTCTTAATATATTCTGTTTGTAGACGTAGCAATGCCACATGTTTTTCTAGAGAGAAACCAACTGGTAGCAAATCCAAATTAATATCAACCACCTTCACCTTTAATTAAAAGTAGCATACTCTAAAGAAATGCGTTACAGATTTTCCTAGGATGGTCCCCATTTCGACTGTCCTTCCTGTTATCAATTACATGGCCTACTTTGGGAATAAGAGAATGAGAACTCAGCATTTGTATGCCAAGCCGAAGACCAAGTCTCCAGACTTCCAGTATTTAAAGGCTGATAGCTTCATTGTAAGAATTTGGGGGCGGGGGGAGGGGCCAGGGATATAGCTAAGGAGCATAAGCACCTGGTCTGGCAAATGTAAGGTCCTGAGTTGAATCCTCCCAAAAAAATTTTTTTAAAGACTTTTTTTCTTAAAAATCATGAAGCGTGCTACTGCTAATGTAATGTTTCCATTGAAACTACAAACTTAAAATAATTTTAACTATATAAAAATCATATAGAATTATAAAGCATTGCAGTGTCAGTTTTAAAAATAAGTACTTGTTAGGGTCTCTAAACACTATGGTAGGTGTTTAAGATTTGATTAATCAGAACTTTTGGTTAATTTTTAAATAAGTTATGGTGAGGGGATATGAAAGAAGAATAACGGAAGTTAGAATCCACATCTATCAAAAAAAAAAAAAATTCAGAATATGCCCTGGTCATTTCAATCACGTGTGGCTCCTTAAGTTCCTATGTCTGTATGATGATGCTTGACCTTGAGCACTCCAGCATTAATTCTAGAATGTGGCTGTTATTTTTTATGACCAGATCTAACATTTTGAACATGCATAATGAGCCAGGAATCATAGGTGTTTTGCATGTATTGGCAAAGTATTACTATTAGCATTCCTCTAATTTTATACAGAAGCAACATAAGTCTTCATAGATCTTCAGTAACTTGCCCCAAATCATACAGAACTCCAAATCTACAGTGACCCCCCCATAGTACAGGACATCTAGCCAGTATAAACTGAGCCACCATCAATCAATCTACAAACTACTACTGATACCTTATTTCCCACTATACGCACCTCACATGTGACTACAGTCTCCCAATTCAAGAATGCGTGTGCTTGATCCTCCCTCCACTAACCCTAAGCCCCGGTTTTTTCCCCTTGCCCTTAGTCGTACACAGGTCTCTTAAACCTGATCCACTCTTAGCATGGCCTTAGCCACATTTCCCCAGCAGTGTCTCCTCCAGTCCTCATGGTCTGTGCTTACCCACACTATCACCTAAGCTGTTTCCCACTCAATCCTGTTATGGTTTGTATGTATTTGTCCCCACAAAGCCTCATGCAGTCCTTGAGGTGCAGTTCTGGAGTTTGTGATTAATTTATGATCCAAGGCTGGGATTATAGGTCTGAGTACAGCTGGGATTATGAGTGTGAGTGCCACACCCAGCCTGGGGCAGATAACCTTTTATTTTTTTATTTTATTTTGGATTTTAGGGAAGGGTCTACAGGATGTTGAGGGTCTCACTACTAGGTCGAACTTGTAGTGATCCACCTATTTACACCCAGACAAGGGATTACACGCAGTCTCAATTGCCATCTCAGCACACCGTGGGTTGTGGGGCTGGCATGGCAGGCCCAGGGATCAAACTCCCAGTCCCTGTGCCTCTTGCTTTAATCCACTGAGCTGTTTGAGGCTCATAACCTGAATGTAACATAAGAGAGAGACAGACTCCCTCTCAGTAGGCTTTGTTGCTGCCACTCCCTTTGCTCTTTGCTCTTTGCCGCCACCATGAAAGGTTGCTCTCTGCCAGGTGCCACTCTGCCTTGGGGCCAGTTGGGTATGGACTGAAACCTCCAGTAACTGTGAGCTAAATAAATCCTTCCTTCACTTTGAGTGTTGGACAAATATCCCTTCTGCAGTCTTTTTTTTTAAAATGTATTTGGTTGTTACAGGGTCTCACTACATAGCTCAGATTCATGGCGATCCTCCTGCTTTCAGCCTCCCCAGTGCTGAGATTACAGGTATGCATCACCACCACCCCCGACTCTGGCAGGCTCAGCCCACCCTGGGGGCAGGGCTGGCATGGCATGTAGTGCTGGGAATCAAACTAATTGTGGTCCCTGCGCTTTGCCTAAGCAGGCGCTTTAGTCTGCTGAGCTACCTCACTGGCCCCCTTCTGCAGTCTTGATGGTCTTTTCTTTGTTGCCCAGGACCCTGCATGCCAGAGTTTTTCTTCCCTTGTTAGTCTTCTTTACTGGCTCCTTTTTCCTTTCCTCTCCCTAAAGTGGCTGTTCTCCAAAGCAAGGAAATAGCCGAGGAGCAAAGATTTAAGGGAGGACTGACACATAGCCTGACTTCCTGGCAATTGAATGCTTTTTTGCCTGGGTCTGAAGAGCTGTCCTGCCGGGATTCCAGCCTACCTTAACAGTGCAGGTGGGCAGTGAAAGTGAATAAAATGAGTGATCTCCCTGCCTATAGATAAGAAAACTGATAAGAAAACAAAGTCAATTATTTATCCCAAGCCATCTGTCCCTGTAGTGGCAACATACACACACACACACACACACACACACACACACACACCTGTGTTTACTAGATTATTTCTCCTGTGCACTCTCTGCTAGGATGCTGGCTTTGCTATTCCTAATGGCTTAATCCACAGGAAACATGACCTTCCTGCATTCTAAAAATTCAGTTCTAAATATCCTTGGGAAGATATAAGATAAATGTACATCATTCAGCTCTTATAGTCTGATGTCTCTCAATACACCCCTTAAAAAGTGGAGAAATTAGAATGTTTTCAGTGAATGAAGAAAATGATCCCAAAGTAGACCTAAGTCATATTTTAAGCTGTCAATCATTCCTCTCATCTGTCAGTCATCTTCCCTCTAATGAAAGGGAGCTTCCATATGTAATAAAGCACACTCAACCTCCTGAACTTCCCCTCATGTAGACTGGAGCCAAATGTTCTCAGGATCTGTGCTGCAAAGCCCGTTTCTCTGTCTGGCTGCTCCATGTGGACATGTGTTTCTCAAGGCAGGACCCATCTGAAGCCACAGCATTTCAAACTTACTTTGTTTTTAACTGTTTTACCCATAAACCCACGTTCATTTCCAAACCCTACACACTCCTTTGCGTACCCCTTGGGCCATGTCTGTTTGCCCTTGCTTCTTTCTTTGTACTCTATAAGCCTCCATGTACTACTGAGTTTTTACCTAACTCTATTTGCACGTGTGTTATTAATGTGTTCCTTTGCAGAATAAAATAGTTTGTGTGGGTTTACAGAATGGCACCTTAGAGCCTACTGGTGCCCAGGCTGCAGGTGAGTGAGCTCAGGGCCTTCCAGATTATGGGGGCAGAGTGCCTCCTCCAGTGCCTGTGGCACTAAGCAAGGCCAAGTTAGGCTGGTCGGACCTCCGGGGGACTTTTCATATGCAAGTGCAGGTTACAGGTCCTTGGTGTAGGCAAGCCTGGCACTCAGCTCCCTAAGCTCTGTCTTAGTCTCATGACAAATGTGGCTGAGTGGCTGCGGCCTGGAGAAGAAAGGGGTGCCTCTTTTTCCTATCTGAGGACCATTCTGCCTTTCCTCTAGGGTATCTTTCTATTCTTCGAGGTGAGGACAAGGTGACTGGGGTGGGAGCAGGGACATGGTGGATCTTGAGCCCCTCTAGGCCCAGTGCCTGAAGCCCTCACTTCTCACCTCTTAGTGACCAAGCTTGTTAGCCAGTTATTTCTATGATTGCCTGTTGCCAAGATTAGAGTCTGGAGACCCTGTACCACCTCTAAAGGACCCCATGGAACCTAGAGCCGATAATGGGGGTGTAGCCAATGTAGTAAACAGTAATGAAACAATCATTTCTCACTGGCACCTGATTTCAAGACTGTTTTAATACCTTCTAATAGCATTTGATTGAATAATCATCTAATGAGACACATGTGAGATGAATTTTCCCCCTTGATAGAGAATGAAGCTGCAAGGAAGTAACTAAAAGTTCTGCCTCTCAGATTGCCACCCAAGTTTTCGATTACTCGAGTGGTAATGCTATTTATCCCTTCTCTTGCTCATATCAGCCTGTCCTCACAGAACTTTCTGATTCAGAGTATGGTTGTTTGTTTTTGTGGAAATACAGGATAGAGTATTTCAAGCTCATATTAGTTGTTTTTCAAATACTAGGTAGGAGGGTAAGGACACTCAACAATTTGACCTTGACTCTCCTGTTATAGGTCATTAGAAAGTTAACTGTCAGGTGTTATTTCACCCCTAACTCGACCATCACATGTAGGTGTTATATTCAGAAGTTTAATGTTAAATGTGCACTTTATTAATAAAAATAAAACAAGTATCTGTAGGAAAAAATGTTTGTGCAACATTTGACCTTAGGGCAAGCGTTTGAGGAGCTCTTTAAACATTTTTTCTCTTTCAAGCCACTAGTGTTCAAACTATTTTTTGAAATCCTAATCAAGTAAGTTTGCTGGAAGGGGTTGAGGGTGGCAAGCAAATGTTTCCCAACAGTAATTTTCCTTTCTTTCACCCTGTCTCACTCTCCCCGGCATTAAATAAAAAGAAAGAAAGTTATGATATATTTGTGCGAGCTGTTCTTAATCACTATCATTTTCAGGGGAAGACAATATGAATATATATATTCATTTTTTCTTTTTAAAGACAAAATACTTTCTATAATTCCTTTTGCCAACTTAGTTTTACTTTTAATAGTGTTGCAAAGTGTCCCCCAACAGCTTGTAGCAGACCCAAAAGAGTTCTTGATATTAAATGTCAGTAATGTTGAAGGTAAGAAGCAGCTTTACATTCTTTCTGGACCAGTGCAAAATCCAAACAAATGCAGGGGAAATGCTTTGGATTTTGTAGAAGGAACAAAGGCCATTAGGGAGAGGGTTGCAGGGAAAAGAAACAGCCTTTGCCAGGGGCTTCAGGGGGTGGGGCTTCCTGGGCCACTAACTAAACAAAGGCCCGTGGGAGAACTCCAGAAAATAAACCAAGGGGCAGGCACTGGAGGTGAGGCACAGAGGTGTATAGAGGCCAGGCCAGCTGCTCCACACAGAGGTATTTTAAGGCTAGAGGGGGAAAGACAGGACAGAAGGACCTCTCAGGGAGTACAAATGCATACAGAACGTAGATGGAAAGCATCTCAGAGGGTGTGGTGACCAGCAGGCCAAAGAGTGGTGTGCAGTGGTAGAGGCTGAAGGGGAGCAGAGCAGCAGACAGAATCTGGGTTGGTGATGGATTGGATGTTGGAGGGACAGGCAACTCTCCAAGCAAATGCCAACTAGTTTTGAGCTCTTTTTCAGGAAACATTCTATACCAACTTTCCTTGGTTCTGACCACACCCATTTCTGATATTTCATCAGCTGTTAAATAAATCAAAAGGCTTACATTACAATTCATTAATTGCCTGGATGGTTTATCTTCATAAATCTTTATAGCAAGATTTTAATCTTTTGAGGCACTGAAGTGATGTCTTTTATTACTCTAAACATTGCCTAATGGAGATTTCATCAAGACAAGGAAAGACATAGTTCCACAGCCTACAGTGGATGTGCCCCTAATTGATCTGCCACCTAGAAATGTTGACATATGGTTGTCATGACCATATGTCATGACCAATATCAACACTTCCTAATAAGATCAATGTGTAAGAGTCCTCTCAAAGTCCAGCCCCTTGGCTTAGGTTCATCCAATCCCCTGCTGTTGAAAATGATTGGACTTGGCCCTATTGTCCAATAGAGGAGAAAGCTCTCATTATCAGACAAGGATAAATAGGAAGATATTAAAAGGAGCGATTCCCGTAGGAGCTAAATTATGTGCAGTTTTGCATCACACAGTGGCTCAGGGTCAACTTTGCTTTCACAAAATGAAATAGTGGCCTTGATCTGAATTTCTTTGCACTTTCCTTTTACTAAGGAATAAGACAACAGACCATAAGAGTATTTAGGAAGAGAGGGAATTCTAGTAAAAAAATTCAGGTGGGGTCATGAACATAGCTCAGCAAGCATAAGCATCTGGCTGGCAAATGCAAGGCCCCGAGTTCGATCCCTGGCACCCCCCCCAAAAAAAATTAGGGAGTAGATGACCATTTACAATGGAGAAGATATATCATGGAAGAAAAACTCCTCAAAAGACACTCTGAGGAAGGTTTATATACATTTTATAGATTATAATGTATTGGGTCAGTATGTGATATTTCCATATTACATAGCACATTTTCTTTTCAAATTGCTTCTATTTTTTAAAATAAACCTAATAACAACAATAATAAAAGGTATCTATGATGTCTGAAAAAAAAAGCCCTTAGAGGCAATTAAAATTACTAGATATTTGGGAACTATCAGGTGATACCTCCCATAATAAATCATCTTGAACTTTCAGCCTTAGTTTATTGAGATCTTAGGAGAGTATGCAGGAAATATCTTGGGAATTTACTTCCCAATTTGAATAAAGTCCACATCACTGAGGAAACTTTAAATAACCATGTTGACCAGATGCTCCTCTATAATGTCATTGCAAACAGAAAAAGTCATTTTAGACATAGGCATCATTACGTACAGTGCTATTACTAAATGATTTCTATAGTGGGTTAACTTTTTTTAAAAAAAAAATATGTATTTGATTGTTGCAGGGTCTCACCAAACACCTCAGACTCATGGTGATCCTTCTGCTTTCAGCCTCCCAAGTGTTGGGATTATAGGTACGTGCCACTATGCCTGGACTCTGGCTGGCTCAGCCCACCCTGGGGTCAAGGCTGGTGGGGCATGTGGTGCAAGGGATTGAACTTCAGTCCCTGCACTTGCACAAGCTTGCCTAAACTGGCACTTGAATCCACTGAGCTATCTCACCGGCCCCCTGGGTTAACTTTCTATAATAATTAGTTACTTGCAAATCCTCCAATCTCCTCCTCCTTTTCTGCTTCGCTCTCAGCTTCTAGAATCAGAGATGACACTTTCTCCTCAATCAAATATTAGCTTGGTTGACACTGGAGAGTAACCAGACAAGAGAATCTCCTCCTGATAGTCATAATTCAATGATTTAGAAGTGCCATGTCCCTATGGGGGCTTGCCAGATAGCTCAGAAGTGACGTATCACTAGATGCAGGGTCAGTGCACTATCTGGCAGCATAGCAGGGCCATTCATTTGAAGGTAAGAAACCCAACCTCTGGCTTTTAGGATAGTGCTAATAAATTTGATTCTGACTGTGAACCCACAGCTCTCCTTTGACTCAACAGAGTCCTGGGAAAGTGCCAAGGCAGTAGCAAAATCCTAAGACCAAGAACACTTCCTTCTGTTCCTACTTCACTGTCACTCACCTGGTTGGAGAATCTTTCTGATAATGGAAATCCAATTCAGTGTCTCTCCCACCTAAATAACTCACTGATTCCCTATTGCCCCTTCTCCTTAGGGGTTATAAGGCACTTTCTTCTGTAGGAGCCCCTGCCTGTCTCCAGTCCTTTGGCCACTTCTTACCATGCGGTTGCAGACTGTTAGTACATACCAGAGCTATCCATGTATTGTTTCTCCCTGTCCTTTGCCCCCTGCCTGGAACACACACCCTGCCTTTCTCCTATCCTATTCCTATTTTTCCTTTTTTATTGTGAGCTATGTCACACAAATAGAAACATCATGAAACACACAGAAAGTCTGAAGCATAATTATTTAACAAACATCCCAGAATCCCTCCCATGCCTTTGTAGAAGCATAATCTCTCCTCTCCCTTTTCCTTGCTTTTCTTTATATAGGCTTATCTTCTATAGATGCATTCCTAAGCAACAGCTTATTCCTTTTTTAAATTCTGTCTATCTTGCTTTCCCCTTTTAAATTATGAGATTTATCCAGTTATTAAGTATAGATTATTTGCACTGCTGATAGTATTCTATCATGTAACTGTGCCGCTATTTATCAATGCTACTGTTGATGAATATGGGTTGTTTATTTGGAAGGTAGCTATTACAGATACCACTTGGATGATCCTTGTATATGTAGACTTAAGTCTATATGCATGTACATGAGGATCTCTAAAGCCTGAGCCTAGGAATGGAATGCTAACATCCATGGAATAGAAATCTTTGATTTTTCCATGTGATTCCTAATGATTTTCCAAAGTAGTGGTACTGCTTTGAACTTCCACCAAAATGTACATGACTTTCCTAATTCTGTGGTCTTACTCACTATGCCCTTGAGGTCTACCCCTAACCCTGAAAGAATAGCTCATCTGTATTCCATTAGCATCTGTACCTCCTCCATCATTGCTCTGATCTGCTCTTACTGTATGCACATAACAAGTATGAAAAGGCCATTCAGGTCCACACTTGCTGTCCCTCAAGATTCAATATGTTACATTAAAGCTGAGGCTGCACATCCCTCGGGCTGCTCACAGTCAGTGACTGGACCTACTGGAGGTATGAAATCAGGCTCATTTCCATTATATACCAGACTGCTCTGTTGAAGGATGTGACAACCAGAGTATATAGGGTAACCCACAATTCAATAATAGGAAAGCTGAAAATAGCAAAAAGTCCGAGCAGACGTGTCACAATTAAGCCAGCTATAGATGGCAGATAACCTCTTGAAAAGATGTTCAACACCATTATTAGTTTTAAGAAAATATAATTGAAAGGTAGGTACAGTGGAGCACATCTATAATCCCAGCTTTTGGAAGGCTGAGGCAGGAGGATCCCCCTTAGTTTAAGGCTGGCCTGGGCTACATGACAAGACCATCCCAAAAAACCAAAATAAAATAATACAAATTAATATTATAATGAGACATCACTTCAAGCCTACAGGTTAGAATGGTTGACTCTAAAAAGACTCAGAAGGCTAAGTTTAGGGATAAGTAGCAAGTGGAATACTCATATGCACTACTGGTGAGAATGTTAAACAATGCAGTCATTTAGCAATTTCTTAAATGGTATATCAATGTATACCATATGACTCAACCATTGTACACTTACATATTTACATAAGATAAATGAAAGCATGTGCTCATGCAACATGCATAGAAGGGTTTTTTTAAGTTTATTTTATTTTCTTAAACCATATTACATATTTGTTTGTGTTATGGCCAGCTCAGCCTTCCCTGGGGGGTGGGGGGTGGCACAGCATGTGGTGCCTGGGATCGAGCCACGGTCCCTGTGGTGGCCTAAACTTCCCGATACATGCGCTTTAGACCGCTGAGCCATCTCACCAGCCAATAGAAGCTTTATTTGTAATAGTCAAAAACAGAAAACATAGGATGGAAAATCAACATTAAAAAATCAATAGCTTTTCTACATACCAATGGTGAGCTAACCAAAAAAGAAATCAGGCAAATAATCCCATTTTAACAGCTTCCAAAAAAATAAAATATTATTATAGTTTATATGTCTCCCAAGAGCTTCATACATTTATGGGTAGAGTTTTTCAAAGATTTTGAAGATTCACAACTTGCTGTTAAGTTGCAGGGTCTGGTCAGAAGAGGTAAGCCACTGGGATGGTAGCCTGGAAGAGGTCACCTCCCCAGCATTTCTCTTTACTCTGTTTCCTTTCTGTCATGCTATGAGATGCTTTCTTCAGTTTTCCTCCTTTGTGCACCTCAGCCACATCATCCTGCCTTGGAGCTAGCCAACTATGGACTGCAACACAAGTCAAACAAATTGTCCCTCCTTTAAGTTGTCAGTGTGAGGTATTTTGTCTCAGAAATAAGTAGAGCAAGACAAATACCTAAGGATCTAGGAAAGTAAGACAAACACCTAATCAAGAGGTAAAAGATCTCTATAGTGAAAATTAAAGAACACTAAAGAAAGACACTAGAAGATGAAAAGACCTTCCATGTCTTTTATATCATAATTAGTATTGTTAAAGTGACTTTTTAAAAAAAGCTAATCTACAGATTTAACACAATGGCCCTCAAATTACCAATCACATTGCTCATAGAACTAGAAGAAACAAGTCTAAAAAGAAATCCTAGGGAAAAAGAGAAAGGCTCCACACATCACAATACTCAGTTTTAAATTATATTACAGAGCCATAGTAACAAAAGCAGCACAGTGATGGTACAAAAACAGACCAATGGAATAGAATAGAAAATACAGCTGTAAATCCACACAACTACAGTCATTTCATTCTTGACAAAGGAACCAAAAACATACATAAGAGAAAAGACACCCTCTTTAACAAGTGGTTCTGGGATAACTGGATATTTATTTTTAGAAGATCAAAACTAGATCCTTATATTTTACCCTGTACAGAAAAGAAAAATCAATTGGAAGTGAGTCAAAGACCTAAATATAAGACCCAAAACTTTGAAACTACTTAAAGTCAGTAGAAGAAAGATTTGAAACCATAGACACAGGCACAAATTTCCTCAATAGAATTCTAATAACCCAGAAGATAGTAGGATAAATCAACAAAAGAGACTATAGCAAATTTTAAAGTTTCTACATGGCAAGGGAAACTAATGTAGTGAAGAGACAGGCTACAGAAGGGGAGAAAGTCTTTGTCAGTTTCTCCTCTGACAATTAATATCTGGGATATACAAACTACTCAGAAAACAATGCCAAAATATCTAATAGCCCACCCCAAAAAAATGAGCAAATAAATTGAACAGAAACTTCTTGAGAAAAGTAGAGGGCTGGGGATATAGCTCAGTGGAACAAGTGCCTGTGTGGCAAGTGCAAGGTCCTGAGTTCAATTCCTGGTTAAAAAAAAAAAAAAAAAAAGTACAAATGGGCAATAAATATATAAAAAATGTTCAGTACTTTTAATCATTGGGGAGATACAGATAAAGTCTGCAGTGAGATTTCATCTCACCCTAATAGCTATCATCAAGAATGGTTATATAAAAAATAAATGCTAGTGAAGATGTAGGGGGAAGGGAATTCTTCTCCGCTGTTGGTGGAAATGTAAATTAGTGCAGCGATTGTGGAAATCAGTATGACAGTTCCTCAAAAAAATAAAAATAGCTGGGCCAACCAGATAGCTCAGAGGATTAAAGCGCCTACTTAGGCAGACGCAGGGGTGGAGGGCTCCATTCCCAATCTGCAGTGCCAGCCCAGCCCCCACAGCCCGCTCAGATAGCCAATGAGACTGGACATCATGGCATATGCCTGAAATCCTTGCACTTGAGAGGTTGAAAACTGGAGGATCACTATGAGTCCGATCTGTGTACGAGACCCTATAAACTCTGTACTAAATATAAATAAAGAAGTTAATAAATAAGTGAAAATGAAAGTAGAGATACCAGTCGACCCAGGTAAAATATTCCTTGATATATACCCAAAGGAATTAAAGTCAACATATTATACAGATAACAGCATGCCCATGTTTATTGCACTGCAATTCACAGTAGCCAAGATATAAAACCAGCCTAGATCTCATCAATAGATGAACAAATAAAGCATGTATATATATGCCACAAAGAGTGAGATCATGTACTTAGTAGGAAATGGAGCTAGAGATCATCGTGCTAAGTGAAACAAGCCTGGCTCAGAAAGATGAATATCTCATATGCTCTCTGATATGTGTGTAATTGTTAATCATGATATGTTAGCTTCAATGGGCTAATAAATGCCTAGTGGATTAATAAAGCATGAGTCTGTAGATGATTGAGATTTAGGCCAGCAAACTGCAAGGGAGAGCCTACCCTACATATGGATGGTACCATCTAATATGCTTGTAACCTTGGCAGGATAAAAAGGGGAAGAAGGAAGCAGCCCTGCTTTGACTATCAGTCTTCCAGGGAACATCTGTCTCTCTTCATGCCATTACCTTTGGATATCAACCTCCAGGTCTCCAGTTTTTCCATCCAACACAAACTCTCTTTCCAGTCTTGGGAGATAGCTCAGCAGTCTAAGCACCTGAACGGCAAGCACAAGGGCCCAAGTTTAATCCCTGGTACCATATGCCAGGCTGGCCTGGAACCTCAGGCATACCATGCTGGCTCCAAGTCTGACCACTACAAGTCTGAACTGTGTAGCAAGATTCTGTATCAAATTTAAAAAAAAATCTCCTTCCTCTTGTTCTGTCTCTATTAAAAAAATTCCTTGCCTGATCATACATATATTTTCTATTGATTCTGTTCCTCTAGAGAACCCTAACTAATGTTGTGTGGAGAAAAAAAAATGAAAGTAGAAAATGGAAAGGACATTAGTATAAAACAGGAAGAAGGGAATAAGAGCAAGAGAAAGCAGTGTAAAAGAGCGTAATGAAGAAATGAACTGATCAAAATCTACAAATGTTTCGTTAAATTAATAGGCACTAATAAAAAAGAAAGAAGTAGAAATATTCAAATACTATCAACCATAAATGGATAAGCAAATTTCAATGTACTCATACAGGGACTGAAGTATAGCTTACCCAGGCATAAGTGCCAACCAGGCAAGTGCAGGGTCCCAAGGTAGATTCCCAGCAAACACACACATACATACACACACACACACACACACACACACACACACACTCATACATGCACTGTTTCTCAGCAATAAAGAAAAAAATGAACTATTGATATAATCAGCACCATGGATGACACTTGGTTATGCTCAGTGAAAGAAACCAGGCAAAAAGAGTACACACTGCATAATTTTATTTATGTAAAATTGGAGACTGAGGCAGGATGAATGCCATGTTTAAGCTAAGCTTGGATCACTTAGTGACTTAGCAAGATGCTGTCTCAAAATAAAAAATAAAAGGGAGCTGGAGACAATCTCAGTGTGAAAACCCTGGGTTCAACCCAA
>PVKN010004103.1:0-24709 GCA_004027915.1 Capromys pilorides
CTCTCCTTCCTCCTCCCTGCTCTCTCCCTTCCTTTCTCTCTCCCATCTTCCTTTCTCCCCTTCCTTCTTTTTGGTCACACTGTGATTGGACCCAGGATCCTTACACTGGGATATGTCCTCAGCCCCTTTCCCTTTTATGTTTTTTTTTTTCCTCTAGTTTTTGCAATAGGTTCTCACTCAGTTACTCCATTGCCCTGGCTGGGCTTAAGATTTGATTCTCCTGCCACCTAGAATGCTGGGATTCCAGGCATGTGCCATGATGTTCAGATATGGTGTGATGGTAAAATTCCCTGAGCTGAGATGTCTTCAGACATATAATTTCTGTAATCCCTTCTTTCTTAAGAAAAATTAAGAAAGAAAGAAAGAAAGAAAGAAAGAAAGAAAGAAAGAAAGAAAGGTTAAACCACAACTAGGAAGTGTTGCAAGAGACCTTGCAGAATTCACACTTCTCGTTTTGCAAGAGTCTAGTTGCCCTTAACAGAAGCCCAGAAATCTGAAAACCCCTCCCCTCCCCCAGGGCTCCAGACCTACTATGGGTGACACACAGACCCATCTAAGGCACCAGTGAGGCACCTGCCCTGGCCAGTTTTGTGCCAGTGGCTTCCCCACAGTGCTCAAGGCTGCCTTCCATTGCTCTAGGGCAAAGCTGCCCAGAGAGTAGAGGAACCAGGCCTGGCCTCTCCTGTTGCCCTGTGTCTGTGTCTTGTGCCCACATATACTCCCTACTGTGCATCCCTTTGCTGTCTGTTACAGGTGACAGAGTCTCCTCAAGTCTATTGATGGGATCCAAGTCTGTGCTACTGAACTCTCCCTCCAGTTTCTAACGTAAAGCTAACTCGGGTGAAGAAGAAATTTGGGGGAACAGTATTACTGGTTCTTAGTAGAAACCACCTTCTGAGTCCACCTTAGCCCCTTTGGCATCCCTGGAAGTGGAGTTGCTGGGTTGGTTATTGCAAAAACCACTATACTCCAACTTCCTGGGAAGACATGGCCTGGCCTTTCTGATGCTAACATCTATAGACTCTGAGCCCCTGTCAGATACCTGACACAGGTGTTCCCCCCACCTGGCTGAGCACCTCTTTTGGCTTTCGAGAAAATCCTTGGAAATCTCTAAAGTCAAGGCCTCAATCATTGTTGAGTCGGCCTGGGTCAGGCTGTTGTCATCTAGCCTGCTGGGCACAATAACCACAATAGGCCAACTCCTTTGGTCAACCTATCCAATAACCCCATTCAAGATGGGAGTGTGGTTGGCCAGGAGACTTGTCCCTGGCTTGCAGGTGGGCCCCTTCCCCTTGGCTATCTGACACCTGCAAGCTACACAGCCAACCAGACCTCTGTGTTAGGGTACTGGTTTAGTCATGGGCAGAGCTGTATCAAGAGGGGCCATAAGGGTCCTCAGCCTCATGGGAGCCAGTGCAAGACTGGGTTCTTGTCCAAGCCCTTGGCCTGGCTCCACTGTCCTGACTGTGGGAGAAGTCCAGGAACTGTACCTTGAACTAGGGCTGGGACTGGCTTTCTACTGCTCTGAGCTGTCAGCCACCAACCCTGGGCCATCCCAACCCCTACAGCTCTTGGCATTCTCAGCTACTATGCAGTGTTGCCTGGTGGTGTCTCCCAGGGACTCTGAAAGCCACTTGTCAGGGCTTCTAGGCTGCAAATCACCTTTCAGCTTCCTCACCTGACAGTCAGGGATGTGGACTTTGCAAAGGGGAGGTGGGTGGAGACTACAGGGCCATTACAGGCCCCAGGATGGTCTCCTTCGCCTTTCCTATCATCTGCCTTCTCTCTACCCTCTCCTGGAAGTTCTTCTTCTCACCCCAGAACATGTCTGCCCTCCAATAGTCCTGAGGCGTGGTCTAAAGGAGAGCTCTGCAGGGGCTGAGAATGGTTAGGGTACAAGGGTGGCATGGGGAAGGCACAGGCAATGGGGAGCCAGGATGATGCCAGCTCCCACCTGCCCTCCCACTTGTGGTCTTGGCCATGGTCCTGAGCATGGAGCAAACCTCAGTGGGATGCCAAGATCATCCCACACCTTTATCCTTGGAGCAGGTTCTGAGATGGAGACCTGGGGCTCAGCATCAGGCTTTTCTTAAAATCTTAATAATGATGACTTCTGTGTTAGCAAGAAGAAACTCAAGGAAGCCTTCCCTCCTTCCTGGAGAGGAAACACTGGTGCATGTGTTGGGGATTCCAAAGCACAGACAACTATTCCTTTGCCCAGTGGCATTTCTGGAGTCCTTGTGACATGAAAGGGTATCTAGTAACTTGCCCAAACCAGACAGGCATTTGTGTACAGGAGTGAGGTTCAGGAGCGGGTGTTTACTCCATCTTGCAGAGGAGGAAACTGAGGCATAGAAAAGAGGAGGGACTTTTCAGAGTATCCTAGCCAATGAGGGCACAGTAGGAGCCTTGTGTCTGTCTCCAGCCTTGCACTGCTGGTAGTGAGAGAGGGAAACTGAGGCCTGAGGCTCAGCTGGGGGCTCTAGGTGAGCCTGTTCTTACCTTCCAGCCCACTTTCCTCCATGGGGACTTCAGCTGGCCTCACCAGAGACAGAGTGGGGCCTGAGTCTTAGCTTCCCCGTGTACTGACTAGGTGCTTCCTCATTATCAGCACTTCTGCATGTGGGCACATGTGTGTCTGTGTATGTGTGATGCCTGGCAGGGTGTGGACGGCCCCAGATATCCAACACAGAGCAGGTGTGTGCTGGGTTAAGGATGATGCTAAAGATCTTGGGGCCCACGTGACCCTGGGTCTGCTGGCAAGGACATTGTATCCTCAGCACCATTCACTGTGCAAACTCCTGCCCATCCTGGAAGGCACCATCTTCCTCCCCTTGGCTTCCACAGAGATATTTTTTTAAAAAGCCATGAACCTAGTTCTCTCAGAAGTAAAGGTCGTGATGGGTGGACTTTTACATTGTATGTTACACTGGGGGGTTGGCCCCTGAGGAGGAAGTGGGAAGAGGCTGGCTTGGCTCCTTACCTTACTCTCTCTACATGGTCTACCTTTGCCCTGATTTGGGGGCTCAGGCATCATCCCGAGCTACCCCCCACCCTCAGAGGGGTAAGGTGCATGTGCTCTCCACAACTGATGGCAGCTACTTGCCTCCTTTAGCTCGAGTCTAGAAAACTGTCCTCTAAGACCAGACGTGACAAGGAGAAACAGAGCTGTAAGAGCTGCGGCGAGACCTTCAACTCCATCACCAAGAGGAGGCACCACTGCAAGCTGTGCGGGGTGGTGAGTGGGGTGGCTCCAACAGGGGGCAGGCAGCCTCCCACTGGGTCCTCCACAAGGAGCAGGCATTGCTTGAGAGTCCCCTGGAGCACATATCAGTGAGCCCTTGGAGAACTACACTGTGACAACCAAGTCTCTCTGTTCAGTTCTGGTGACCAACAAACATTCTTTGCAGCAGAAAAAGGGCTAGGTTTGGAAGCACAGTGCGCTGGCATGAAGGTGGCAGCAGAAAATGAAGGGTGTGGCCCCAGTGGAAATGCCCTCCTGCTGGCCTGTACCTCAGCACTCTGGCAATGACAAAGGTCCGGTGGCTTTGACCGGTACCCCAAGCACACACCATCTCCAGTCCTCTTCAGTCACTTCCAGTGTCCTGGCATCTGAGAATGGGTGGCTGGGTCATTGCTCAGAAATGAACTTAAAAATAATCCAAGGAAAGGATTGGTGATTCAGTATTTTTAGGTTAAGATACTAAAATCACATCTATATCAGCGAGTGGAGCTTAGCAGAGAGCTGCCTGGGAGCTGTTTTACCAAATGGTACCAGCACCTGTGCCTAGACTGGTGTTTCTTGTTACAACTTTTTGTAAGACCTTGTCATGCTGACCAGAGTTGGCTGAAGGGGAGAAGAAATGGATGAGCCTTTGGATGAATGAATAGTTGGATGAATAATAGATGGACTGGAGGGTGAGTGGATAGGTGGATGGATGGATGGATGGATGGATGGATGGATGGATGGATGAATAGTTGGATGGGAGTAAGTGGATTGGTAGGTGAGCAAAAGAGCATGCAGAGCCCAGTAGCTCTTGTAGACTATGGCTCAGATCCAAAATGTGTACAGGCTCAGGGAATCCAGCAAGGTCAGGTGGAGGATTTGCACAATGAGTTCCAATGACCACATGTAGGGTGCAGAGTATATGGGAGAAGGGTAGAGGCAGGGGTCTTCAGTGAGAAAAGGGTGGAAGGGTTGGTGAGAGATGGGAGGGCTGCCTCACCAAGTGCCAGTGCTGGGTTGGGAGAGAAGTGAGTTCCTAGGACAGTTTCCAAGGGAAGAGATGGCCCGCATGTGCCAGTGCAATGGCCAAGTGGGAGGGCGGAGTGGGCTGTGCTCAGGGCTGAAGATATTGGCACACAATGGTGCCCTCTGGGTTCCCCACTGATTAATGGGGTCAAGAGGGCATGAAAGACAGGCCAGAGACTAGTGAGCAATGCAAGAGAGTTATAAGGACCCACAGGCCCTAGAACCAAAGTCATCCCTGCATTCGATCACAAGGTGGCCAGAATGGGATGATGAGGCAACATCCCCCAAAGATATGCAAATGGACAGGGTGAAGGGGTGTGTGGGGATGGTGCTGAGACAGGAGAAAAGCTTTATGTGCTGGGATGAGGAAGCAGCATAAAGAGGGAATGTGAGATGAGAGAGAACTGATAGCTGGAGGAGGAGAGGGGTCTGCCAGCAGGTGAGGCGGTAGGGATCAGGTGAGAGTTATGGAAGCATCCCTGGAGGCCTTTGGCGTCATTCCCATGTGCCACCTGCCTGTCTAAACAATACTCCCCATGGTACAGATAGACCATGATTTCTTGACTCATCCATCAGTGGACACAGCTGCGCAAAGGCCTCTTCAGCATCCTACATTAGGTTATTTTGAATATATACCTGAAAGTGGCATTGCTGGCTCACACTGTAGGGTGATTCTGTTTAAGATTCTAAGGAAACCACACCATTTCCCACAGCAGCTGCCCCATCATCTGTCTTACAAGTAGCAAGAGTCCCTAGCAATGCCTCTGGGTGTGTTTGCTTCTTGTTTGGGGGAATAGGTATGTTCAGGGTGTGAGGTTTTTTTTTTTTTTTGGTGGCCAGCTCAGCCTGCCCTGGAAGTGGCGCTGGTGCAGCATGTGGTGCCGGGGATTGAACCGTGTTCTCTATGGTTGCCTAAGCTTGCCTAAGCAAGTGCTTTAGACCACTGAGCCATCTTGCCAGCCCCAGGATGTGAGGTCCTGATTTATGAAGTTTTGATTTGACCAGGATGGGGTCATTCTGATATGGGGTCTTCTCATGTGCCTGGTCGCTCTTCCCATTCTTACATATAGATTCTTGTTCCTGAGTTGTTGGGGTGGGGAAGGCAGGACATTCAGGGGACTGTCCTTGCTCTCTGCTCTCCAATGGGGCTCTGGGCAAGCCTTTACTTTGCCCCACACTCTTAAGTCCCTCTTCTGCTGCTGACAGAATGTGGGTCACAAGTTCTCTGTATTGTAGGTCATTTGTGGGAAGTGCTCTGAGTTCAAGGCTGAGAACAACAGACAGAGCCGTGTCTGCAAAGGGTGTTTTCTAACTGAGCCTGCAGCCCCCACAACCTCCAGCACCGACTCATCCGCTGAGCCCAAGCAGAGCACACAGGTGGGTAGACCAGTCTTCTGGGACCGGAACAGGTGAGGCAGCATCACAACAGGGTCCACAGGCCTGGGACCAGGATAGCCACTTGGAGCAATCAGCAACAGAATGCAAAGGATGGTGCCCCGTGCACTCTGGGCTTCCAATGAACAGTCAGAGCTAAGACTTAGGGAACCATTTGCAGCCCAGTGTAGATGAGAATGCAACATATATCAGCTCCACTCCTGGTTTCCCGCCCCCACTCACAAGCGTCTGGGAGCTGTGGTCAGAGCGCTTAGCTGTCCCGGCTCACTCACAGCCATGGGGGACCTGGATCTGGATCTGTCTAAGAAGCAAGGAGATAGGACTATTAGGATCACTGTAGAATGGCCCCAGTGGTGAAGCCTCTTGCTGTGCCCACCTGGGCTGTTGTTTCAATCCTGAGGGCTGTCCTGGGAGTCCCAGGGCCATGCATCTCAGGTGCTAGCTCCTTCCAAGTTGTGGCCTAGCCCTGCCTCCTAGGAAGGGAGTGACCACTGCAGGTGAGATCACTCCTAACCTGTGTCTCTGTGTCTTCGGAAGTTGTCCTCTGCAGATCCCCAGCCCAGTGTGCTCTGCGGCCCCCTGCAGCTATCGGAGGATGGTGTGGCCTGGATTGAGGTGTGGGCTGCCATCCCCTCATCGGCCCCTCAGGTGCTGCGGCTGCAGGGAAGTGGCCAGGTATGTGCCCCATACCCCCTCCTGCTCCTAGGCCCTTGGCTCTATGCTGCCTGCTGCAGGTGTGGGCAGCCCTGTTGGTGTTGACCTACCCCAACACTGTGACCTAGAGTCTCTTTCCCGTTATGTCTCTGTTCCTCACTCCAGGAAGACAGGAGCTCATGTCAGGACTCTAGATCCAGCCAGGGTTAGAGGTAGCGCAGGTAGAGGGCACAGGGTTGCCCCCTGTCTTCCACTTACATTCTTTCATTCACCCCTTCATTCTCACATGCTGGGTGGCAGAGTGGGAAGCAGCAAGACCTGACCCATGTACGGGACCGGCAAGATGGTTCAGTGGTCTAAAGCGCCTGCTTGGGAGGGCTCAGGCAACTGCGGGGACTGTGGTTCGATCCCCGGCACCACATGCTGCGCCAGCGCCACCACCAGGGCGGGCTGAGCCAGCCACAAAATGAATAAATAAAGAAACAAACAAACACAATAAGCAAACAAATAAATAAATAAATAAAATTAAAAAAAAAAAAAGACTTGACCCATGTAGCTCTGCCCCACTCTGGGACCCTTACTTGATCCCTTTCTCCCCCAGATACTCTTGCCTGTGTTTCGTGTGCTATCTTGTTTCTCCTCCCCTGGGCAGCAATCCCACAGAGTCCGAGTGTCCAGTGAGGTGTCATTCCTCAGGGAGAGCCCTTGGGAGGCCTGTCTTGTTGACAGAGGTGGGCCAGCTATGTCCACTAGGCCTACCTGACTCAGTGTCCTTAGTACCATGGAGAACTGGGCCTAGCTGTCTGAGGGGACACACTGAGTCTCTCTCTTGTGCTGCAGGATGGCCCTCTGCTGAACACCATCCATCTGCCTGGCTGCACAGTGCATGTGCCAGACCCCAAGGAGGCACAGGAGGCTGGCCACACATGGAAGCTGCAGCAGGCCCAGCAGTCCTGGTACCTGAGCAGCCCCTCCTCAGAGCTACAGCAGCGCTGGCTGGAGGCTCTGAGAGCCGCTGCCCATGGGGATACAGTTCAGGACAGCCCAGGCATCCAGCAACCTCAAGACCCAGCAGGCACAGCCGCTCCATGAACAATGTCTCCTGAGGATCTTTACACTGCCTGTGCTCTCCGGGGAGGTGACATCAGAGCCATGTGAAGGAATGAGTCCTGGGATGCTGAAGATAGGCTGATGGCCTGGAGCTGGGGCATTTGGCCCCCTGGGATCTTCTGGAGGAAAATGACACCCAGAGTGGAGCATCCACCTGTTCATGAGGACCCAGCAAGTCCAAGGCAAGAGCTTGGACTCCAGTTCAGCCCCAGCAGTGTGCCCAGAGCAGTGAATATGGGCCACTATCAAAACGCATGTCATCTGAGCATCCTGAACAGTGGTGCCATCTCCAAAAGGCAGAGGACTGTGTCGGTGATGCCCAGGGTTGGCAAAATCCCTCCTGGTGTGTATTCACCACTGGGGCTGGTAGGGATGCCTGCACCTCATCCTAGCCTCTTCCTTTGTCTTAGTTATTTTTTCTTGTTTCAGAGACAAAATATCCAACACCCACAGTTAAAGGAGGAAAGGTTTATTTAGCTCATAGACTGTAGAGGTTTCAGTCCATAATCGACTGGCTCCAAGTAGGGGTGGAGGACACATGACGGACATGGCAGCAAAGCAAGCAAGGGTGAAGACCATGCCCTTTCTGTCCCTTATATTGTCTCCAGGCTACCAAGATTAGGGTGATGCCAAACCAGTGGACTAATTTAGTAATCACCCACCCTTAATCCCAGTCTCATGTGCTCTAGATTCAGCCACCTCTGGGAAAGCCCTACCTATGTTCAAATGAGGCTTTGGGGGACAGCAAACATAAACCACCACACCCCTCCTGCCTGCACTCTGTGAGCTGCACTATAATCTGCTTTCCCTGGGCTCCACTCCCTTCTCTGTCCTCTGCCAAGGCTGGAGTCACCTGCGGAGGAGTGAATGGTGGCCTCCCAGGCCCCCCTGGATAGATGCTGCCTAGATCTGGGTAGCAACTATGGGAGATTGCGGCTGCCTCCTTGCAGGTGGATGCAGTGCTTCTCCATCTAAATAAATGCCAGCTGTCAGACAGTGGGCTCAGCCTCAGTGTTCTCTCCCCTTCTCTTCAGCGGGGTCAGCCACAAGGTGAACATCTGGAGGAGTAGAGGACAGTGACCAAGTTGCATGGACTTCACACCTGGCCGGGAGCAACTCCGAATTCCTGGTGCTGTGAGGGTGGGCAGGTGGCTGCACTTAAGGGTCTTGTGTACAAGACATGAGGTGTCTTAGTAACTGTCTTATTGTTGGGGCAAAATACCTAGCACTCACAAGTTAAAGAAGAAAAAGGTTATTTTGCCTCAGAGCTTGTAGAGGTTTCAGTCCATAGCTGGCTGCAAGGCAGCACAGCATAGCAGAGGAGAAATAGCTCATGGCAAGAGAGAGATCAAGAGCAGAGGAGGGAGCTAGACCATCCAAGCGGCACCCAATGACCCACCTCTCCCACCATGCCTTACCTCCTAATACTCAACTATAAACCCATCCATCAGTGGGCTAATCACGGCTAAGTATCCCCCATCCGTGATCCATTCTCCTTAAAGTCCTACCTATGATACAGGAGGCTTTGGAGGGACGCCAAGATATAAACCATGACGACATGGGCACATGTCAAAAGTATGGGATTTGCACCAACCTCAGAGGCTGAGGGAGCCAGAAATAAGTGATTGTCACAGGTGAGGTTGCAGGATCACAGGTGTGGTGGAAAGGCACATGGGTTTGGGATGGTGTGGCCTACCAGGCCACAGGTGAGGTGAGGGACACGTGCAGGCTGTAAGGAAGCCCCCACATGCACCTGGGCCTCTGTCCTGAGTTCACCAAGCGTAGCTGGCTCTCCTGATTCTGTTTCACAATGAGGAAACAGGCTGAGAAAAGTGAAGCTACACCAAATAGTGCCCAGCTGGGAACTGGTCCAGGTCCTGGAAGCTGCTGCTCTAGAAATCCCTCTGGCTCTCCCTCAGGGCACGGGTTGAGGTGCCACCCACTGGTGGGAACTCCACTATGCAGCTCTCCTCAGCCACACCCTACCCTTTCTCCTGACCACCTGCTGCAGCCCTACCCAGGCTCTCTTAAAGGGCCAGACTCTAGCCTCAACTGGCCCTGCCATCTCACCATTATCCCAAAATTCCCACCCAGATGCTAAGGAAAGAGTCAGGCAAGGGGAACCTTCTGAGAGGCTCATGAAAGCAGGCAGCTGGGGCACAGCAACTCCAGCAGGGCATGCAGTGTGTGGGAGCCCAGAATCTGTGCTGTGGGGTTCCCCAGATCCAGCACAGGCCCCAAAAGTGACTGCAGGGACAAAGTATCATCCTAAACCCTGGGCAGGATGTGCCCCTTGATTGGATTGTCACTGCCCCCCCCATCCCCAGGCCTCACCACAGTCCAGTCAGCCCAGCTCTGAGTTAATTTTGCTCACACTGGTGGCTGTCTCAGCTGTTCTTTCTTTGGTGTTGCATCCAGTGGAAAGGCTGCAGAGGTGCAGCTGCCTGTGGTCTCCACACGTGAGCATCTGGGCTGCCCCCTCCACACACTCACACTGCCCCTCCCAATCCTTTTCCACACTCAAGGTACACACTACCACGCATCTGGGGGGCAGTACACCTGATGAACTGGCTCTTCCTCTCATCCTTCCTCCTTCCATTTTCCAACTTTCCCAGGCCAGCCCTGACCCTCACAGGGGGAGGAAGATACCCCAGGTTGAGAATGAGGTATGTCCTGGGTGGACTGAGAAGGACTTCCTGCAGCCGATATCTGATCAGCATTAGAGTCAGGTCCTGAGTGGGGCTCTGCTGTGCACACCTGACTGGTGCCCACATACCCTGCAGGCCAGGGCTCCTTGTGCCAGGCAGAGCTTGGAGAACACTGGTTGCACAGGGACAAAAGGAGCAAAACAGAGGTGAGGAGCCTGGCCCCTCAGAAGCCGCTGCAGAGCTGCCTGCCCGGGAGCTGTAAATTCCCTCAGCAGGTGCTTATTGCCTCTCCCTTAAGCCTAGAGTGGGCTGTTGGCTGTCCCTACTGTCCTGGCAAAGAGAAATGGCTGTAGGCTAAGCAGCTCCTATAATCACCTGAGAAGAGAATTGCGACTCTGGAAGCATCTTAAGGGGGGTGAAACTAATGCCCAGAGAGAGGTATGCACTTGTCTGAGGTCACACAGTGAATTGGGTCCCACTGAGATTCACTCACCCTTCCTCCATGTGTTCACACACCAGGCCCTGCTACTTGGCATGTGCCTCACCTTCTGAGTGCCCAGCTCAATGACTCTTGGATACCCCTTGTAGTGCCCACCCCCAGCACACTTCCTGCCTATTCCTTCTGTCATCCTGTCCCTGCCAAGCTCACTCCACCAACCTTTGGAATGTCAGCCCTGTCCAGCTGTTTCCTGCTCCTGGGGACTCTGTCTGCAACTCCCTCTGTTGTGGCTTCCTTGGTGAGCCTTTGCCCCTAGCTGTCACTTTTTGCTTTAGCTCATTGTTCTCTTGTTTAACCTGCTTTCTCAGGCAGAACAGAAGCTCCATGAGGGCAGGGTCTGGCACATAGTAACTGTGCGATGAATCACAGCAGACAGCTCTTGAAGGTCTCGCTGTCACTGTCGTTCCTGTCCTGCCACATGGCCTCAAGCACTTTGTGCCTGGAATCCTCATTGTACAGATAGGAAATGAGGTCAGGATGTTGTAGGGAATGAAACTCCCAAACTGAAAGATACCTGGGATGAGTTCCTGTTCTCTAAAACCGAAGAATGAATTTTAGGAACAAACAGAGGTTAAGAACAGAATATTTTTATTGGGGAAAAGAAAGCTCTTGTCCAAGAGAGGAACAGAAGGAGACCAGACTGGGTTGCCCAGGAACCTGATGCTTCTAGGGATTTTTATAGAACAAAACCTTGTGGTGAGGTAGGTCTAAGGTGGAAAACAAGGAAACTCACACATGAAGTGGGACAAAACTATGGTCAACCAAAAAGGTTACAGGCACAATTGCTCAGGTAAAATTGACTAAAGCCAGGACCAGATGAAGAAGCAAGTCATGTAGCAAGTGGGCATGAATGTAGAACAGGAGTTTATCCAGCAGCCAGTAGTGGTTGTTGGATTAGTGACTCTTCCTGGCTTCCTCAAGATAGCTATCAATCCCAGATGCTTCTCTTTAGGGAGGTAAACATTTGTTTGATTTTTGATCTTTGGTCTTCAGGTCCGGCCCACAGCGGGAGCATCTATCTCTCTCATTGCAAGGTATCTTGTCTTCCAGGCTGTCTCCTTTGAGGGCCTGGCCCTGTCTGTCTATATTTCTATCTAACTCAGCTGTCTACAACAAAGGAGGCCCGCACTCTCCTACCTCTATCATGGTTACTGGGTCCCAAGGACATGAGATACTCCAGCTCCATCATAAAGATGAGGCCACCATGCCCATAGGAGGGCAGAGGAGAATTCAGATCTGGGAGGGTCACAATGCAGCAATATGGTTTCCTACCTTCCCATGGAGGCAGGAGAACCACCCCCAAAAGCTGTGTCTTGGGGTGCCCTGGCCTCACCCTACTACTAGTGGGGGTGTACAGGCCCTCTCCTGCCTCTGTGAACCCATGCCCATCTAAGCCCAGTGATGGCACTGGGCATCCTGGAAGGAGATGGGCCCACTTACATCTTTGCAGACCAGGGAACCTTCAGGAGGACATCAGATGGCTGCATGGCGACCCTATTTCAGACGCCTTCTTGTGGACTCCCTCTAGTGAGTGGAGTCCTGGCACAGGGCAGTGGAGTCCACTCTTGTCAGCATCTCCTCTCTCTCTGGGTGCTATGTTCCCAAGGCACTTGGATACTCCCTGTACCAATGAAGTTAACAAGGTCATCAGTCACTCTGGGTGAAGGGCTCCTACCCCATTCATAAAGGAGAAAAATGAGTGGAGAAGGGGCCCACTGTACCACAGGCTGTTCCTTCAGGTCCAGGGGTGTTGAATAAAGTTGGGGTCTGGGGGACCAAGGATGGAGACAGCGAGGTCGGTGTAAGCCTGGGAAAGCAGCCTGGCCTCCACCTTACATGCTGCACCTTACATCCCAAAGTCAGGCCTCCTGCCAGTCTCCCAGAGCTCTCCCCACCATCCTGCTGCTGTGGGTTTCTAGGCTCAATGCCTGCTTCCAGGTATAGGCTCTGGCCAAGGCCTCTACAGTCCTCCAGGAAGCTACATCTCAGCCACAGTGGCCATGGCCACCTCTCACCTGTTAGGTTTCCCTTGAACCCTGAGTGCAAACATTTCCAGGGATGCCTGAGAACGATGCTCACCCTCACTGCTGTCCTTGACCCCTCAGTGCGTCACCTACCCCCTTGCCAATGAATGCCCCAGGCTAGTTCCTGGCTGAATGCAGCCCTCTCTGATCACCCGACATAAGAAAGACCCTTCCAGTAAACATGATGCCTTCTGCAAATAGCAGGAATACATGCTGCTCTCAGCTAACAAGAATCAGTGGTCATAAAGACATGTGGGGCTGGAACTGCAGTCTCCACGATGCTAGAAGACCCAGCTTTATATGTGTACCTGTGCAGATCGTCCTTGTGGCTTTGACCTCAAACATTCCATCCAGATTCCTTGAGATTGCAACTCCTAACCCCTAACCTTTTATATTCTTAGCTTCCCCTCCAGATATATGATAGTATCACTCCAATTTTGGCCTGCTATTCCTAGGTAGAATTAAATATAGTCTTTCCAACAGTCTTGGTCTCTGGGTGTTTTCTCATATGCTGTTAGTAGCTAACATGAGGCCATGGCCATGCATTTGGGGACAGCCAGGGACCTCATCTCAGAAAAGAAGTGGACCCTGAGTACAGGTCATCTGGTTTCCATATTTTGGGAAAATCAAGGGTGTTCAAGGAAGCTACTCTATCCTCTGAATCCTGTGACATGGGCACTGCCAGTGACCATCCCAGGTCCTTCAGCCCCAGGAATTGGCTCAGCATGGTCATGGGACCTGAGGTGGAGTCACATCACCACAGAAAGAGTGGACCACTCATGCGGTAGCTGTCTCAGATCTACAAGGAACAGGCTCTCAGTGAGGCCCAAACAGAGGCAGAGTGACATCTGACCTCTGGTTTCATGTAAAGCAGTTCCGTGAGTCGGTAGACTTCATGTAATGCCAGATCTCCCAATAACCTTGCCCTCTTTACCCAGCAGCCACTATTTTACACAGGTCAGCCTGTGCCCTCCAGAGTCACCTGCTCTGGTCACATTGCCCCACCCATAGCATTTCTGAGTGGGACTAAAGTCTGTCTCTCTCCTGCAGGACCAGGCCTCTCCTCTGGGACACTCAGGTCGTTCTCCTGCTGCACATGCTACCTGCGTCCCCAAAAGCAGATCTCCCTCCATCCCTCCTTTTTCTCCCCCCACCCCCACTAATGGGGATTGAACTCAGAGTATCACACATGCGAGGCAAAATACTACCACTAAGCTGATGCCCCCAAGTCCTTTTTAAAATTTTATTTTGAGACAAGGCTTCATTAAGTTGCCCAGGCTGGCCTCTGCCTTGCTCCACAAAAATAACTGCTGCAATAAAGTAAGATAATTTTGGGGCTTATCAGAAAATACGTCCTTCCCAGAGTCAAAGAGCAAGTATTCTGCTAGTTGAGGCCCTGAACCCAGCACCCCATCCCTCCACCCAGCACACAGGATTCTGTTTTCTGTCCTTCAAGCCTTCAGATAAAGAGGCTCCTGTCCTCCCATCACCCACAGAGGAAGACCTGTTGCTCAGCATAGGGCTGCTGCATCTGAGGTGGCTTCTCCTAGGCTCAGACTCTGCTGCCTAGACTGTTACTCAAGGAATTCATTTAAAGAGTGAACCCCAGAAGCTGGACAATACACAGTTTCTGAGGCAGAGAAGGTTGAAATGTGTTGAATATGTTCCCCCAAAATTCATGTCTCTCCAGACCTGGAAGCCAGGTCCTTGTAGATACAATCAAGATGAGGGTGTTGTGATTTGCAAAGTGAGGGATTTAAATTAGATTTGGTGTGGTGGGCTATGACTTTGTCAAGGACACTCAGACCAGAATGGCAAAAGATTAAGTTTATTCTTCACAGAGCCCAGGGAGAAGACAGCTAGGTCAATGGGAAGAAAAGGGGGATGTTAGGATATATATGCTCAACCAGTGGGTAAGGAACAGGAGGAAGGGACCTTTGGACCTCAGCTTTTACTGGCATTTGAGGTATGACTAAGGTGGATTTCCAAAAACAGAGCTGGTTTGGTTAACTTGTAGGGCAAAGTATAAGAATGCAGAATTCTATTGTCAAGTTCTTTAATGTTACATCAGAAGTGGTCAGGTAGTTCAGGCTGTGGAGTCATATCTGTCTGAAAATACGCAGGTCACATGTGATGATCCAGGGACAGGACATTGAGATGGATTCTAAGACAGCATTAATATGAATGGCAGGGATAATTGCCACCTTAGATTAGAAAAGGTCCTAAATCCAGTGTTTTGTGCTTGTTTAAGAAGACATACACATAAGAACGAAGGCCAGGGGCCAGGGAGGTAGCTTCGTGGCACAAGGGCCTGCCTGGCAAATGCAAGGTCATGAGTTTGAACCCCAGCTCCGCAAAAATAATAAAAAATAATAAAACCAATGTTAAAAAAAAAAAAGAACGAAGGCCATAGGATTATGGAGGCAGAGTGGAGAGACAGCCACAAGCTTAAATAGCAAGGATTTCTGGGGGTAGCTAGAAGCTAGGAATACGCAAGGAAGGACCCTCCCCTGAAGTTATTAGCTGAACATGCTCTGTAGCCATCTCAATTTCAGATTTCTGGCCTCTAAAATAAATGAGAATAAATTCTTATTGTCCTAAGCCATCATCAAATTTGTGACACTGTAACTGGCATATAGCCCTAGTAAACCAATGTACAAATTTTGTACCAGGAAGTGGGATGTTGTTGTAACAAATGCTAGCAGATGTGGATGTGGCTTTGGAGTTAGGTAACAAAGGATGAAAGAGTTTTGAGGCATGCAGTGGTTTGGATGTTTCTTAGCACCCAAAGATTTGCACCTTGAAGGCTTAGTTCTGAGTTTGGTGGTGGGAGGTGGGATGTCTAAGAGATGGAACCTAGCAGGAGGTCCTTAGGTCAGTGAAGGGTGCACTCTTGGAAGGGACTATGGGACTCCAGCCTCTGCTTTGAGACATGATCTCCTTGCAGGAGCACATCTGTCCACCAGAGGTCTCATCAGAACTGAGCTGATGCTGATGTTATGCCCTTGAACTCCAGAACTGCCACCAACTAAGTAAACTTTTCTTCACAAAGTTAGCCTGTGTCCTAGTGACTTTTCTTGTTGCTGAAACAAAATACCCAACACCTAAGGGATGGGAAAGGTTTATGTAGCTCACAGTTTGTAGAAGTTTCAGTCCATAATCTTCTGGCTCCAAGATATGGCGACACATGGCAGAGAACAGTACATGGTAGCAGAGGACAGAAAAACCTACGAGAGATGAGGGAGAGATAAGCCTGTTTCCCTCCCTTATATTATATGTAGGCTACCTGCTCTAGAGCAGGTATAGCACTCACATGCTTAATCCTAGCGTTGAATCAATCACAAACTCTAGATTCATCCACCTCTGAAGATGACCTAAGATTGCATGAAGATTTGAGGGGGACATCTGGGCACAAATCATAACAGCCTGCTTTAGGTATTTTATTATAGTTTCAAAAAATAGTCTGATGCAAGAGATCTGATAGCAAAAGCCTAATGCCATGGCTTGAAAGTGTCATCCCAAAGTCATCTATTAGAAACTTAAGCACCATTATAGCAATGTTCAAAGGTGGATTTTAAAGGGATATTTCAGGCCTCAGAACTCTGCCCTCAAGAGTGAATTGATATGAGGTTATCACAGAGGATGTGGTAAGCCATTCTCTGTCTCTGTCTCTTCTTCTGTCCTCCTGCCACTTGAGGCCTTCCATGGCATTTCAAGACAGTAAAAAGGCCCTTATCAAATGCCAGCACTTCAACACTGGACTTTGTAGCCTTCATAACCATGAGAAATTTTCTACTGTTTATAAATTATCTAGTCTGTGGTATTTGGATGTTCCAAAACAAAGTGGACTAAGCCACTGAGACTGTTTTCCAGTGACCGTTGGTGAGAATGTGGGCATTCATTTAACGTACTCCTTGGGAGGCTTCACAAAGAGATGAGGGCTGTAAGGTCTCGGAACCTTTACCATCACAAAGAGAATGTAAGCAGAAATGTGAATGCTAGTGTGCTTTGGGGGCCCTAGGAGGAACACACTATTGGACACTGGAGAAAAAGAGATCTTTGTTCCAGAGTGGTTGAGCTGGCTTCTAGTGTTGGGTGGAAAGTAGAACTCACGAGCCATGAGCTTATATATTTAGCCGAGGAGACTTCCAAAGTGTGAAATTTATGGCCCAGTCTTTCCTTGCTGATTGTGGTAACAACAGAGGGAGAAAACAAATTGGGGAAGGAAGTGTTAAGCAAAAGGAAATGTCTCTTGGTGCTTTGGGAGGCCCTCGGCCTGTCAAAATTGCTAAAATTAGGACACTCACTGTTTAGAAAGTGTGGACTGAAGATAGTATCGACAGAGTTGCTGGATATTTTGTTGAAGAGACTGGGGTTGTAAATCATATATGCAATCAGTCATTTCAGAATGAAGAACAGCAATGGGGCTCTCCAGAGATGATCTGTAGGAAGTCTCTTGTCTGATGCCCTGAACGCCTATGAAGCATGCAGGGATTTCTGAGGTCACATCAGCAGAAACACTGCCAGCCTGGACCAAAAAACACAGAAGTAGATGAGATGAGGGAAAAATGACTTGGAAGGCAGAACTGTGGATGCAGAAAGCAGAGCCACTGCTTTCCCAAGGCCCCAGGGAGCAGGGCCACCACTAGGCTTAGAAGTCAGAGCATTGAGCCACAGAGGGTTATTCTCAGGGGCCACAGAAATTAATGAACTTGCCTATTGAATCTCAGATTTGTATATGACTATTGACCAGAGTTCATTAGTTTTCCCTTGCTGTAATAAAATATCTGAGGGCCAGCAAGGTGACTCAGCGGTTTAAAGCACCTGCTTAGGCGAGCTTAGGCAACCTCAGGGACTGTGGTTCGATCCCTTGACCACATGCTGCACCAGCCCCACCCCCAGGCAGGCTGAGCCGGCCATAATATAAATAAATAAACAAAAAATAAACATGTGTGACTAATTTATATTAAAAAAAAAAGACTCTGAAGAACATTAAAATGGGTGAATATATTTTTAACATAGAACCAATGTAACTTTGCTGGGGAGGTCAGAATGTAAAGGATTGAATAGTGTTCCTACAAAATTCAAGTTCACTCATAACTTCAGAATTTGGCTTTATAGGGCTGGCCAAATAGCTGAGCAGATTAAAGAACTTGCTTAGGCAGAAACAGGGGTCAGAGGTTCGATCCTCAGCCTGCCATGCTGGCCCCCTGGGGCACGCGGAGACAGCGATTGAGCATAAGTGCGGTGGTGTGTGCCTGTAATTCCAGCATTTGGGAGGCTGAAAACAGGAGAATCACTATGGGTCTGATCTGTGTAGTGAGACCCTATAGACCCTGTACTAAATCCAGAAAAAAAAAAAAAAAAAAAAAAGAATGTGGCTTTAAATAAGCTTTGCAGATATGTTTAATGGATTAAAGTTAGGTTTTTTGGTGGCAGAGTAAACAGACAGGAAAGATAAAAGAAGCCTTTACTGGCTCCGAAAACATGGAAGGAATCTAAGGGAGGTGGGGAGATCCTCTGGCCTGAGACGTTGGAAACTGAGACTTTATGGACTTTTGCCAGGGACAGAGTTTGAGGGGCAGGGTCAGTGACACCTAAGGAGCTGATTGGGGTCTCCCTTGTGGTGCAGGAAAAGTGAAAGGAAACTGTATCCAGGACTGGGGTGAGGAAGAAAGGGGATGTGGTCTCTGGGAAGATCAGCTGGTGTTTTAGGGCTTTAGCCATGTTAACAATAATTCACCCAGCACTAGGGCCAGAACCTATCAGTTAAGTCAGAAGAGACGGTACTGAATTATGATAGACCCTAAATCTAATAACTGATGTTCTAGTAACAAGAGAGACTCATGGAAATGTGGCAGTGAAGTAGAGACAGGAGTGGCTCAGTGCCAGGCTAAAGAGTGCCTAGGACTCAAGGCCTCAGTGTGTGGGGCGTTCTTTTTTTTTTTTATGGAACTTTATTCCAACAGCTCACTGCTGTGGTTTATGTATGTGTCCCCCAAAGGCCCATGTATGTAAGGCTTGTTTGCTAAGCAGTGGTACTGCTAGAAGTTGGTAAACCCTTTAGGAAATGGAGAAGAAAGTTACATGTTTGGGGTGTGCCCTTAAAGGGGATATTGGGACCCTGACTCTCTGCTTCCTGGTTGTCATGAAGTTAATATCAGTGTTCTGGAACACCATGGACTCTTCCAGAGAGTTTTTCCAAGTGCTTCTTGTCTTAAACAAAGAATTGTATTTATTTGTTTGTTTGTTTGTTTATGTGGTAGTGGGGATTAAACTCAGGACTTTGTGCTTGCCTGGCAGGCACTTATTCCACTGAGCTATATCCCCAGCCCCCAAACAAAGAATTGAACAAGACACACGCAAAAGGTAGCAAAATTTTCCATTTATGAAAGCTAGGAAAAGAAATACACTCTGCTGAGTGAGAACAGGCCTCTGAGGAAGAGACAGGACAGCGGCCACAGGTTAACGGCAACCATCTTTTGTATCCTCACACCTCATAACAATTAATGTTAGGTCTAGGCCATCCTATCAAAAACCTTCTTGATCTCTCACCAGAAGAATTGAAAATAATAGGTTTTTTAAAAAATTGGTTCCAGGTGCAGGACTTTGGAACTGTTTATTGTTGTCATTGTTGTTATCTTATTTCTGCACATGTGTCCTGGATGGACAGGTCAGGCCCACTGTCCCAGATGGTTGGAAAACTCTCCTGCCTCAAAGTGGGCTGCTTCCTCTACCATGTACTCTTCTTTATGACAGGCCTGCAGGCAACTGGGCTGAGTGACCATGGACTGAACTGAAACTGAGCAGAAGTAAACCTTTCTTCCTTACAAGTTTTCCCTCTCAGGCATTTTGTCAGTTATGAAAAGGGGACCAGAACCAACACTAACACACAGAGTTTGTAATCAACTAGCTAAGATCAGAAAACAACTGGAACTCAGCCTGACAAGGGACTCTGGGAGCTACCACTCCATCCTCTCAATGATACAAACTGCGTGCTGAGTGCACATGCCACAGGTTTGCTGCCACTACCCCTAAAACTACACTGGGAGTTAGAGATGAGTTCGTAGAGGTGCTGGGAACACACACACCATGGGAAAGCCTGGAATCTTCAGAAGATAGTGTTAGGGGAAACTAGAGTGGAATTTGGCCATGTATTAGGTAATTGTGAATGGTTTCAAGGAAGCAGGAATTAATCAGATATTATTAGGAAAGGAATCAGTTCTATGCTTAAGTATCTTAAATTGCCCAGGCTAAGCTCGAATTCCAGATCCTCCTGCCTCAAGCTTCCAGAGTGTTGGGATAACAGGAGTCCACCAGCACACCTGGCTGGAAATGTTCATCAGTTTTATTAGCACATGAAAGGAAGAATAAAGGCTGACACTGCGATGAGTAAGGAAGAAGCAGCCACGTGTATCACCTGTCACAGGGACATTAGGGTTTTTATTGTTTGTCTAAGGGCTCTGTTTTCTTGCAGCAAAACCATTAGGAAGTGGGTTTATCTCATATGAATGCTCTATGAGATCGTGTTCCACATGTTCTACCTTCTCACACTGGAGAACATTCAGCTCACTATCACCATACCTGTGGGACAAGAAAAGAGGCAATACCTACCAGCTCCAACAGTTGCCTGCCTGCGTTGCATGAGCAGATGGCTTTTGGATGTACGTGTGTGTGTGTGTGTGTGTGTGTGTGTGTGTGTGTGTGACTGTGTATTTACTGCTGAGGATCAAGCTTGGAGCCTCACATTTGCTGGCAAGTGCTGTAACTTTGAGCTGCATCCCACCCTTGAATCTGTTTTAAATCATTGAGGTTATTATTATTCAGCATGGTACAGCAAACAGATAAGAAGGCAATGATCAGTGGAAACAGTGCAAAGCCCATGTCTCTGTCAAGGAGGGTCGTGCCATACCATGGAAAGCACACATGGAAACCCTGGTTGGTCAGGAGGCAGGGGCATGAAGGAAACAGCCTGGTAGTGGAACAGGCAAGGCAAAATGAACAGAGTCACCTTACGATCCTGCTGCTGGCTGAAAGAGTTTTAGTGGTTGTAAGGCAGAGGATGTTGCCTGCTTTATGGATGCGTTCAAGCTAGGTTTTTGTTCCTTGCAAATGATTAATGTATATACATAGTAAACATCAGATTCACGGGCCTGAATTTAGGTTCCCATCTATTACAGCTTGTATCTAGATGTCCCCCTAAAGCCTCATGTGGTCATAGGTGGCACTCTTCAGAGGGGCTGGGTCTAGTCTATGTAATACTGTGATTAAGGATTCTGTGCTGTTGTTAATGGTTCCATGTTGGGATTAAGAGTGCCCCACGCTTGGTATGAGTACTACCTGCCCTAAAGGTGGGTAACCTGGATGGAATTTAAGGGACAGAAAGAGGGCTGCTGCCATCACTGCTGCTGCTTCTTCTCCTGCCTTCTGCCTTCTTTGCTGTGCCATGAACTGTTTCTCTTCTATGATTCCCTGCTCCCCAGCCACCCTGCCTTATAAATGGGTGACTATGGACTGAAACCTTTACCAACTGTGAGCTGGAACAGACCTTTCCTCTTTTAATTTTGGGAGTTGGATATTTTGTCTCAGCAACAACAACAACAAAAAGGAACTAAGACTTTATATAAAATAGGGCTAGTAAAGCCCCATCCAAGCAGCTGGGTGAGGACCAAGTGCAAACACAGAGCCCACAGGTAGCCCTCTACTTTCCTCCAGAGATGGTGGCCAAGTTCTACTTATCATGGGCTCCACACAGAGCAAAACACCTCATACCTCAGCTGAATCTGAACCTATCAGCTTTGTAGGTGGGGAAACTGAGCCAAAGAGAACCCAGTTCTCACGGGCAATGCCCAGAAAGACCCAAAGGCCCAGCTCTGGCCTGGGAAAGTCGCTATGTGGGGCAGACCCTTAGCCTCGGGCCTCAGTTTCCTCTTGTAAAACAAGAGACCTCTAAGCAGCTCCGTGAGGCTGAGTCTCTGCTGTCTCCATTTGAATGAACCTCTAGGGTACAGGACAGGAGGAGGCCTCAGGAAAGCCTTCCCAATGCACTCAGCCTGTGTTGCTGCCCCATGCTGTCAGGACCTACTAGTTCAACCGTTTTGACAGAGAGGGAGGTGGGAACAGATTGAATCCCAGAAAGTTTGGGGGCGTGGCTTCACTGACCACCAACCAGGTGGGGCAGGGCCAGAATTAGTGAAGAGGCAGGATTGGATAGAATGGTAGTACTGGACTTTATTAGGACTGAAGGCTCCTGTCCTGTGGAGGTCAGGGAGCACCCACAGGGGAGCCTGGAGAGGGAAGGGGCAGGTGTTTCTCCGGTGACAAGGGACTAGGGGCTAGCCTGGCTTGTTGGGCAGGTGCTGGGGAACAAAGAAGCTTAATGGGTTCCTGAGCATTAAATCTCTGGTTGCCCTTGACCCACCTGAGCACCTTCTTACCTCCCAGCTTAGTTGTGAGCAGCTCCTAGCCAAGGAAAACACAGCCTACTAGCTGGAACTCTATGCTTAGCAGGGGACTCCTTAGATCACAGTAACAAGGTGTAATCCTACCACCCTGGCAACCTTGTGTTAGACAGTTTCCTTCTCCTGAGTCTCAGTTTCCCCATGGTAACATGAGATGTCAGCCTGTATCTTTTCTGACAAGTGAAAATCAGAATGGCCTTGGGAACATTTGTAATTGTTTATGTTTATGAAGCATTGAAAAATCTGTGTTTCCCAAAAATAAAACATATACATACTCATTGTAGTGAATACAGAAAAGAGTCAAAGACAGGAGGAAAGATCACCCGAAACCTGACCTCCTCAGCCAGGCTTTGTCTACAGCAAAGATTAAGAGAGGGAAATATTGGACTGGGGATAAGGCTCAACAGCACAAGCACCTACCTGGCAAGAGCAAGGTCCTGAGTTTGATTCCCAGTACAAAAAAAAGAAAAAAGAAAGAAAGAAAGAGGGTGGGAAGTACTTATTGAGAGAAAGAAATCTATCTACAGAAGAGGGTACTGAGTAGGTGGCCAGAACCCATTTTTCAAGGGAATTTTATAGCATAAAACCACAAGGGGAGGGGAGTAGAGGGTGGGACAAAACTGTAGTCTACCAATTAGAATATGAGTATAGTCACTTAGGTAATATTGATTAAATGGGGAATCAGATGAGGATGCAGGGCTGACTGTCTCTCTTCCTTTTCCCTGGTTACTAAGACAAAGCACCTGAATTAATGAAGGAAAGGTTTACATAACTTACAGTTTGTGGAGATTTCAGTCCAGACTCAGCTAGCTCCAAGGCAGGGTGGCACATAGCAATTCAAGATAGCAGAAGGCAACAAAGCAACAAGATCTGACGGGAGGAGCAATCTTCTTTTCCTCACTTATGTTGTGTGAAGGCTGTGGGTCCCCACTTTTGCACTGGCTCACGATAATTACAAAGTAAGGACCCTGCCCCCCCAGCTGAGTCACTTAATTAACCTAAACTGCTCAAGTTGATGCAATAAGTCAATCATAACACCCACCAAGGACTTTCTTGGAAGGAATAGGTTGAAGACGTTATGGTCCCCCGTCCAAGGTGATTGATGACTACATAGAATAGCAATCTGCTATACATCCCTAAGGGAAGCATGTAGATGTAGCTGGGCGTGGTGGCACACACCTGTAATCCCAGCACTTGGGAGTCTGAGGCAGGAGGATTAGTGCGAGTTTGAGACTAGCCTGGGCTACAAAAGTAAGCTCAAGGTCAGCCTGAACTGCATAATGAGACCCTGTCTCAAAAAGACAAAAGAAGAAAAAGGAGGAGGAGGAGGAGGAGGAGGAGGAGGAGGAGGAAGTGGAGGAGGAGGAGGTGAAGGAGGAAGAGGAGGAAGAGGAGGAGAAGAGGAAGAGGATAAAGAAGAAGTACGTGGGTGTAGTAAGTCCTCTTATCCTGAGCCCTGACCTTCAGTGAATGTGCCCCACCCACAGTTGTCTTTTGCAGTGGCATCTTGAGAGACCCTGGCCCTGTCTGACTGCCTATAGTAGATCTAACTAGCTTAGCTATCTATAACAGTAAGATTAGTTCAACTCATGGAGAGCTCTAAATCACCTGGCAGAAATACTTTGGCATAGCTGGGCATGGTGGCACACACCTGTAATCCCAGCACTTGGGAGGCTGAGGCAGGAGTATCAGTGCAAGTTCAAGACCAGCCTGGACTACAAAAATGAGCTCAAGGCCAGCCTGAACTGCATAGTGAGACCCTGTCTCAGACAGACAAAAAAAAAAAAAAAGAAAAAAAAGAAAAGAGGAAGCTCCTAAGTCCTTTGTGCTCCTGACTCTTACTCTTTGGCAGTGGAACTTTCTGTTCTTGCTCCACTGTAGAAGGTTTTCAAGAAGAAAACCTCAGTTTTCTATTGACTAGAAACCAAAATCAATAAATTTTAAGAAGCATTTTATTGTGCTGGCAAGATAGCTCAGCAGTCTAAAGCACTTGCTTAAGCAAGCTTAGGCAACCACAGGGACCACAGTTCGATCCCTGGCACCACATGCTGTGCCAGCCCCACCCCCAGGGCAGGCTGAGCTGGCCATAACATAAATAAATAAAAGCAAATTGTTTAAAAAAGAGTTTTATTGAGCTACAGGTACAGTTCAGTGAAAGAATGCTTGCCTGGCATGTATAAGGTCCTGGGTTTGATCTCTAGCACCACAACAAAAAATACAATAATATATTTGCCGTATCTCCCACAAGAATGAAGACCATTCTTAGCTATCAGACTATGGACATTCCAGGAAATGTCAACATCACTCAGAAAGGACGTGATTGTGAAGGGCCCCAGAGGAACCCTGCGGAGGGACGGAGGGACTTCAACCACATCAATGTGGAGCTCAGTCTCCTTGGGAAGAAAAATAAGAGGCTCTGGGTTGACAAATGGTGGGGAAACCGAAAGGAGCTGGCGACCGTCTGCACAACCTGTAGCCACCTACAGAACATGATCAAGGAGGTTGCGCTGGGCTTCCCTTACAAGACGAGGTCTGTGCATGCTCACTTCTCCACCAACGTCGTTATTCAGGAGAATGGGTCTCTTCTCAAAGTCTGGAATTTCTTGGGTGAAAAATACATTCACTGAGTTCATATGAGGGCAGGTGTTGCTTGCTTAGTTATCTCA
>PVKN010004104.1:0-23920 GCA_004027915.1 Capromys pilorides
ATAGCTCGGTGAGGTAAGCACCTGCCTGGCACGTACAAGGTCCTGAGTTCAATTCCCAGTACCAAAAAGAAAAAAAAAAGTGAAATGACTTTCTTATGTACAAAATCAGTTTTGAAGACTTTGTTGCTTTTATTCCTAGGTGAAGAAGGCAGCTTTAGCCATGGGTCAGTCATTGATGGAAGATTTGAAGGGTTCATCCGGACTCATGGTGGCACGTTTTACGTAGAGCCAGCAGAGAGATACATCAAAGACCGAGCCCTGCCCTTTCACTCTGTCATCTATCACGAAGGTGACATTAGTAAGTGCTTGCCTTGTATCCAGCAGACTTTTGTAAAAAGGTATCTAAGGAATGGAAACTTTGTGGAGGCGAAGCCTCAGCTGCCAGTCAGGAACACAGCCTCAGTCCATGAACTGCAGGCCTTCCTGTGGGCAGCCAGGGTGCCTGGCCTCGCTGTGGGAGTCATCCAGGCTGATGGAACTGGGACTGCGTCGTTCTGTGCTGGCCAGTCTCTTCATGCCACTTTTCTAGGTGTGGCCTGTGGAGGAAAAAGCACTGTACGAAATGTTGACGTTTGAGCCATTTTCGTGCCTTCTGAATCCTTTGAGTGCTTCTTTTTGCAGTCCTGAAGTAAGAACTTCAGCTTGGCGAGACTGCAGGCTTCTGATAGTGTTTGGGCTGTGCCGTTGAATTCTGCCTTGTCTGTGTGTCCATAGTTGTGTGATCAAGAGGCTGCTTTGCTGAGGTGCATTCCTCTCACTTACCTCTTGGGCCCTCTGTTTTACTCTAACTAGGCTGGACTCACCATTTTTGCCTGTCATAACTTGGAAGCTTCCTCCTGATTTCATTTTCTTCTTGGCACTGGCGTTTGTCAGTAATTTCATCCTTACTTCTAGTAATATAACGGCATTCTCAACGTGGGGAGCTTTTGCCTCAGCAACTCTGCGTTGTCCACGTTGCAGACCATCCACCTGCTTGGTGTTGCTCACGCCAAATTGCTGTTTCGAGAACAGCACAGCTCCTCGCGGAGGGAGGGGTGTGCTCGAGGCTTGAGCTGGAGGTGAACGCAGGTCCAGTGGTGGTCCTTGCCGATTTCTTCTCTCATCCCTGTTGGCTCCTTTTCTAGCCACTGGCATTTCAGACTGACATTTCAGTACTGTGCTGCACTGTCCAAGCTGCATTCCTCCTCCTCCTCCTTGGTAGGAATGCAGACTCCTTTGCCTGCCTGCCCTCTGACAGCATTTTGCCCTGCTGCTTTCTGCCTTGCTGTGTGATGCATTTAGCATTGTAGTTGGCTGCAGGTTTCCTCCCCTGTCAGGATGTGTGTTGTCCAGGTACAGGTTCTGTGTCCTCTGCTCTTGATATTCCAGCTAGGATTTATGTAGCTAGCAAGTCTTCATAAGTACTTAATGAACTCTAGAGATATTCTTCCCTTGGATTCTTTCCTCAGAGTTAGAGAAGACCTTCTGATGGGAAGGCAGTGACTTGGGTGGGGCGTCCAGCTGCTGCCCCCTAGCTGTGCGCCTTCCCTGCCATTGCCACGAGACTCTCTCACCATTCTGCTTCTGTCTTTTTCTTCCTTCTATTGCCTTCTTGTGTATGGCTTGGATATATTCTTTTTGTTTTCTTCACTTTCTCCTTCCTTGTACTTTCAGTTACATTTCCCCCACATTGCATCGTATAGTAATTGTTTTGTTGTTGGAGTTTTGATTTTTTTTGGAAACAGGTTTTGCTGTGCAGTTCAGACTGGTTTTGAACTAACAGTGTAGCGCAGGCTGGCTTTGAACTCACAGAGATGCTCCTGCCTTGGTCTTCCAAATGGGATTACAGGCATGCGCTACCACGCCCCATCTTTGTGCAGTTTAGTTTTGTGTTTATATTGCTTTTATTATTAAATACCATTAGTGATATTAAAAATTAAAGTAGTAATGTTTAGATTGATTTTGGTTGTAGTTCTTAGCGTAGTAAATGGAAGTGTGAGGAAGGCAGGAAGGAATTGCTTTCAATAAAACTTTAATGTTTACAGATTTAGATAGTTACTTTTGTTTATTGGAGAGGAGGTCTTGTTATGTTTTGCGTGTTTCCCACATACTAGTGATCATCCTGCCTCAGCCTCCTGAGTAGTTGAGAGTAAAGGCATATTCTTCTGGGCCTATTCTTAGGCAGTTATTTTTGAAAAATTATGTGAAAGTCTGTCTAACCGTTATAGGTGGAAACAGCGATTTAATAACCTTTTAATTTCTAAGTAGTTGCTGTACTCCAGATTTGAGAATAGGATTGGCAGAGTGATAAAGGGACAGATAATAAGCGTGCTTTGCTTTGGGGCCTGTTAACGCTGCTGTCGCCGCTCACTCCTGCCTGTTCAGTTTGAACGAGCCAGAGAAGCACAGAGACTGAGCAGGGCTGTTCTGCAG
Organism: Capromys pilorides; assembly: GCA_004027915.1. Taxonomy (NCBI): domain Eukaryota; kingdom Metazoa; phylum Chordata; class Mammalia; order Rodentia; family Capromyidae; genus Capromys; species Capromys pilorides. The sequence goes on from PVKN010004104.1 coordinate 2,413, forward strand.
TGTGGACTCCTAAAGAGATTTTCTTTCTTTTTTTTTTGCGGCACTGGGGATCAAACGTAGGACTCTTGTACTTGCCAGGCAGGCAATTGTGCCCCTGAGCTATCTCCTTGGCCCCTGAGATTTTCATAGGACATAATTTTTTTTTTTTTTTTTTTCAGCTGTTTAAAAATGCATGCTGGGCACCATGGTGTACAGTGAATTCTAGGTCTAGGGGTGCAGAGGCAGGAGGAGCACTTTGAGTTTCAGCCCAGTGTGGGCTTTACATAGTGAGCTCAAGGCCTGACTGAATTGTATACTGAGACCTTGTCTTAAGGCAAAGCACAAGACATGTGCCAATCCTCCTTACCTGGCATGGTAGACAAGAACAGTTGACAGTACTTCTGTCCCTCAGGCTTTGGTTTACCTGCCCTCCCAGTAGTGGTCCTGCAGATGTGTTCCTTCCCACGGGCCCTGTGGCTCTGTGAGCCGGCAGTGGCTGCTGGTTGCGCTCTATCCAAGGAAGGCGGTTTTGGAGCGTGGTGCCCTGTGTGTGTGTGTGTGTGTGTGTGTGTGTGTGTGTGTGTGTGTGTGTGTGAAGGTCTTCCTGTGCTTCATTCCTTTCATCTCACCTAGTAGCGTCACGGAGTAACCTGAGCTGCAGCCACACGTGTCGTCTGTACTTGGTGTGTGAGAAGGCTCGGGCAGCTCAGCACTCAGGTGTGGACCGTGGCTTCTTCCTGCATGCCCTCCTCTTAGTCACAGAGAAAGATCTGTGATTCCATTGTCTTTTACTTCTGGGACTTTACTATGTTCTGTTTTCTAAAGTGATACATCTGTATCCATTGCTGTTTGAGGCCAAATTTGCACCTTTCTTTGGCAGTGGCCATTTTATTTTACAGGTAATTAAAAGAATAAGGGTGCTCTTTAATGTATATCGTTTCTTTATGATTTACTTCATTGCCAGGAATTTGTTTTCATGCCAGAGCACCCTGGGATGATGTGTGTATGGTGTGTGCCTGAGTGGACCTGGTGTTTTTCCCAGAAGTGAATGGTGGGGAAGCGTAGGTGGGCGTGGGTTCCGACAGCCACCGTGCCCTTGTGCTGCGTAGCTTAGGCAGCTGTACCAAAACAGACAGTTTTGAGAAAAAAAAAAAAAAAAAAAAAATTAATAACGTTTGCAGGAGCTTTGCATGCCCAGTTGCTGATAGCTGCATAAAGTTGCCAGCGAGGAATTCACACTTGTTCCATTCTGGACTGAAGTGGTAAGGAGCATTCCCACCTAGGACATAGACATGTGACCAGTTACGACAAGGCACGAACGCTGCTTACCGCATGGAAGCCCTCAGCACAGTTTATTGGAAGGCAGCGTGGGGCCAGCACCGTCCTGCACACTGGGGCAGGATCCTAACCCTAGGAACCCCCGGGGGCCCTGAGAGTGTCCTGCTGTGGGCAGTAGCTGCAGAGGGAGCCTGCACCCTTCTGTGTGCTACATGGCTGTAAGGCAAGGCTTGGAGCCATGTTTTCATGCGATAGTTTTACAGAGATATTTAACCTCTGAATGTACTATCATATTTAAACATGTTTAATTAAGCTGCAGAAAGATTATATTTGGATTTGTTATTTTTATTGCAGATTTATTATTTGTTCTTCTGTCTGTAGTGTAGCAAAGCCGAGCGCTTCATCTGGCCGGGCCGTACTCCATCCTTCACTCCTATCTCTCCTGTCCTCTTTGCCCTGTGCTTCAATGGGGAAGGCCTCCAATTTATTCTGCTTCCAAGTTCAGCTTGTCGAACTTCATTTCACCATTGTAGGATAGGAACTTCGTCCACATAGAATTCTCTTCATTTGTAGACGCTTCAGGATGTTGCTTCTTTTTTTTTTTTTGATATTGTCTCTACTACCTTTCAAAAATCACTTCATTTGCTGTTGTGGCTTTGAAGTCATTCATCACAGTAAAGGCTTCCAACCCTGTGCCGCTGCTAATGGGGAGGAGAGAACTGAGAAGCAGGAATAGATGGAGGGACGGGATTGAGCATTGGCAGTACCAGCTGGCTTGATCATACCTAATAGCATTGGTGCGACAATGCTGCTCCCGATGTGAAATCCTGAGCGGAGCACTTGGGTCCAGCCTGGAGCTTGGGAACCTGCCCACGCCTCTTGGGGATGACGGGTCACAGTGACCTGCAGAGGCCAAGTGCTCTGGTTGGTAATCACTGTAGCAGAGTAGGTGGAGATGCTGGTCAGAGTGGCTTGAGATTTGAGAACTCCACAGGTGTTTACAAGGGCGTTAGTTTCTGTACTATGTTATATAAATGAGCTGCATGACGTGTATCTTAAGGACTGTGCTTGTTTGGGTGCAGTGCTAGTGTTTGAAAGAATTAAGAAAATTTAGAAGCAAAGTTGGTTGTTGGTGGTATGTACAGTAATCCTAGGACTCCTGACGACTGTAAGTTTGACCCTGGTATGGACAGTTTGGCAGTGTGGTGAAAGATCCGGCCCAAAGGTTTAAAAAAGGAAAGGGTTGGGGATTAAGGGTAGCACGAAGGCCTGGATTCAATCCCTAGTTCTCCTTTCCCCCAACCCCCAATTTTTCTTTTAAAGAATTCTAAGTAACAGACACAAAATGAGAGCAGTTGAGAAGGCCATGATATTTCTTTTTGAAACAGGAACTCACTTTGTAGTCTAGGCCGGTCTTGAATTCACAGCAGTCCTTCTGCCTCAGCCTCCTGAGGGCTGGTATTAAGAGGCGTGTGCCCCCACACCCAGCAATAAGTTAAATTTAAGAAATATTAATTTGAAATGTAAGATAGAAACAAGATAAAAGAGAGTGAGAGGCTTAGTTCTTTTTTGGCAGTTCGGAGAAAATATCCTGAGCTTCTCATAGCATGCAGTTAGCAGCTTAGTTTACATAAATAGGACTCAGATTGAGTCATTTCATATCAAGACCTTTTCTGATTGGTTACCACATGTGTTTAAGGCCAACTTGAGCTGCACAGTGAGACCCTGTTGCAAAAAAGACCAACAAAAAGGGGAGGGGGCATTGTATTTGGGCTAGTGTTTCTTCAGTATACCTTGTTAGTAGACTTCTCACAGAAAATAAGATTGTAGTAAGTCAGAAAGTTGGCATAGTGCTGAGTGGAGTTCTGTAATCTTAGTACTGTGAAGAGTGTTATATTCAATATTAAAGGCAGTGCAAACTGGAGCCTGGAAAGTCGTGCACAATGGGTAGACGGCACAGTGACAGGTTCCTGTCTCTTTGCTTCTACTCTAGGGCACCAGCCGCAGTGGCAGCAGTCATAGCCTCCCCACCCCCATCCTGTTTTCAGTTAGGGGAGAATATGTATAGTTTGGCTTTGCTTTACTTTTTAAGTGATGGTAACATTTTTTTGTCATGAAGTCTCATAAATACGAGTCTGTCAAACCCATGCATTATTCTTTTTTAAAAATGCATTTAGTGCAGGATCTGCAGGGTCTCACTGTACAGATCAGACTTGCAGTGATCCTCCTGTTCTCAGCCTCCCAAGTGCTGAGATTACAGGTGTACCCTGCACACTCAGTCTCAGGCCTGTCTCAGTGTGCCCTGGGGGCAGGGCAGGCTCAGCATGCCAGGGATCAAGGTCCGGGATCTGCCTAAGCAGGTGCTTTAATCTGCTGAGCTATCCCCACCATGTTTATTGTTGAGAATATTTCTATTAATGAATTATTAATTGGCTTATTACATTAAATAATAAATTTGTGACAGGAGAAAATCATAGAGTACTATATTCTTAATATTTACTGAGTTTATGAAAACACATCAAATCTACATCAGCTGGTTTTTGGTGTACAAAGTCTGAAAAAGAACAACAAATAAGTTTCTTTGTGGACCACAGTGTCAATACCATGCTACCAAAAAAAAAAAGAAAAAAAATCACTTCAATTATCCTACCTGAGGCAGACTTTACATATGACAACAGCACACACCGTACATGTGTGTCACTTGGATTGCTGGCAGATGTATATGGCTTCCCTAGCCTTTCTGTCAGACATACTTAACATCTCGTTGGTCTTGTTATTTTGTCAGGAGGTTCATACTATATTATGCAGTGTGTTGGAAAAGGAACATAAAATGTCAGTAAACTAAATATTAAGTTCTTACCATGTGTTGTGGGTTGAGAATAAACATCAACATTTTCAAGTCAGCTGTGTACTTGTTTACAAAACCTAAGAGGTAAAATCAGAAGCAAAAACCTCTGAGTTACGGTGTAAGCATGAACAACTCTGCCGTAGAGCGAATGTTTGCTCCAGTGTCACAGCCACAGCAGTCTGTACACATGAGCGCTGCATGTTTCATGAACAAGTATTGTTTACACTGACAGGACATGTGCCTAACTTTCCTTTCCTATGGACAGGCCATTCTTGTCACCTTTCTTCCCATTTTCTTTTTAGGAACTTCTAATCTGTTGTACAGTGTGCGCTTAAGAGAGAAATAAGATCAGTAGAATATCAGATACGTGAGTGCTTAGGATAGGCGCCAGCGTTGTCACATCAGCTGTGAACTTATAAAAACCTGTCAACGCCAGTGTAAGTACAAATAAAAGCCTACTTTAGAAAGAATCTTTGCTTCAACTGTTACACCTAAGGCAGTCTTCACATGTGAAAATGGCATGTTCCGTATATAAGTATTGCTTACGTTGGTAGTTTTCTCAGCTGTCTTTTCAGGCGGGGCACAGTTGACACGTTTTTGGTTTTCCTGTTGGTATAGCAGGTCTTCGTGGTGCTGCTGGTCTGTTCACCTGTCATTGGGCTCCATAGGTTTTTTGCATAATTCCCAGGGGGAAATGTTTGCTTTTCTTTTGCTGTTTATGATCTCTCATGACTTCCAGTCCTAGTCCTCTAAAAAAATTTCTCTGATATTTTTGCACTTGTTATTTTCTTTGTAAACTATCAGACTATTTATACCACACATATTTAGGATCAAGAAAAACACAACTACTTGCCAATGCTTTGTGTTTCTATCTTTATTTCTTTTATTTTCTTTTTTTTTTTAATGCTTTCTGTTTCAAGTGACAACATAGTTACTATGTAGCTCAAGTGACATCATAGTTACTATGTAGCTCAGTAGCATCTGTTGCCCCTTTGGTGTTGTAGAAAGTTTCCATCTCGGGCTTCTGTTTTGTTGAGGTTTCCCTATCAGTATTCCCATCATTGTGAAATGTTGATATCAGCAGTTCCATTTTGTTTTTGTTTGCCAAATATGAGGCCAATGGTATATCTTCCTGAAATCCAAAGATTGTACTGTGTAGTTCTCTGTTGTGAAATTGCAACATTTCATTTGGAATTTCTGTTTTATTTCTGTCTTGGTCATTTTGTGCTCTGTTAGCAATGATAACATCAATTGGAAACTGGTAAGCCAACTGTTGAATGTCATCCTCTGATGAGCTTGGTGGCAATGAAGAGCCCACTCCCAGCATCATTCAGTTTATTACTGTATAAATAAAGACCTGATGCCTGAGTTCCAGAATAAATGTCTGATCTGAAAGCATATTAAGTCTTTGCATCTACACCAGCCTTCTTTTTTTATTCCATATTTTGACTCATTTTCTGTAAGCTTTTTACATTCCTACAGTTACCATAAGAAATCCCTGCTAAGTACAGAAGATCTGTAAATGCTTTCAATTCAGCTAGTGAGGTATCATAATAAATATATTTTTGAATACAGAACATTTTACTTGCATTTCAGCCTTTGTGTATTTCACAGCATCTTGTAGCATTTCATTTATTGGAACTTTCCAACACTGAATGGCAGTGCTGGCATTCTGTCCAGTACCTTTCGCCCCTCACTGTAATTTTGGACCTAGCTCTAACATTGGCTCATTCTTTTTGATCCCTTGGCCGTCTCGCAGCATTTTCACTAGGCAGATATCCACCCACATTGCTGTTTTCTTTGTCATCTGAATCAAGGAGGTCTGCTTTCCTTGTGTCCGTATCCGTTTGTGCTCCATCTCACTATCTCAGGAACTTTGGCTCCCTTGGCCAACATCAAAGCTGTCATCACCCTCTGACCACACCACCATCTGCATGTAAAAGCACGTATTTTACCATAGTAGTCTTCATCATTCATACATGAGTAATCTGATGACTCACTTTTGACCTCCTCCGAAACTTGCAAATCTGGTTTTTCATGTGCCATTGTACTGGACTATTTTTACCAGAAAAATTAAAACTTTTTAAAAACAAATCCTAGCAGCCGGGTGTGGTGGTGCACGCCTGTAATCCCAGCCCTTGGGAGTCTGAGGCAGGAGGATCAGTGTGAGTTCAAGACCAGCCTGGGCTACAAAAAGTGAGCTCAAGGCCAGCCTGAACTGCACAGCAAGACCCTGTCTCAAAAAACAACAACAACAAAAAAAATTCTAGAGTGGCGCAGGTGAATTAGGCCTTCTGTGCCATGCTTCGTGGGGTGATGTTGGTGACAATCTTGGTTTGATGCTTTTGCACACATGTACACACTTTGCTTTTCATCATACCAACTGGGTAAACACAAAGGTGGAGACCCATAATAGTGTAAGCTGCTATTGTTGTTAAGTAAAAAATTTACAGCGAAAAAGTAAGGGATATGTTTGCAGATCTGTGTTAGTGCCTTGAGGTAATGTGGTGCTGGGGATGAGCTCACAGAGTTTATGCTAATTACAATGGTTCCCTGCCACTGAGCTACACTTCCAACACTAAGAATAGTTTTATTTTTAATTTTTTAAACTTCATTCATTCACTCACTCACTCACTCACTCACTCACTCACTCACTCACTCACTCATGTTATGGCCGGCTCAGCCTGCCCTGGGGGTGGGGCTGGCGCAGCATGTGGTGTCGGGGATCAAACTGGAGTCCCTGCAGTTGTCTAAACTTGCCTAAGCAGGCACTTTAAACCGCTGAGCTGCCTTGCTGGCCCCCGTAAGAATAGTTTAAAGGTGAAAGAACTTGGTGACATTACACACAATTACAGTAAATATTTAAAAAAAAGGGTTAGGAGAAAGCTAAATTAAAAAAAATTTTTTTCTTCGGTATTAACTTTGTGAAAGGGCAGCCATGTGTCACCACTGGCAAGTGGAGCAGTTTATGTTTTAGACAGAAGCATATTTAGGACTGTTCGTGGCCTGGGGGTAATCACAGTAAAATCCAGGTTTTTGTACTTACTTAGGTTTTGAGAAAGGTCTTGCTGTGTGGCTCAGACCCTGGACTTGTGATCTTACTGTGTCAGCCTCACACGTGCTGGGTTTCCAGGTGTGTGCCATGACTGACCCAGCCATACGTGTAGTATAGTGCTGTCAGTGATGTGTGTACCAGTTACCCCTATATAATGCCTGAGGGTGCAGGCCTAGGGCCCTGACCCCACAGAGAGCTGCTTCTGAAGAGGCATTGTGAGATATGCTCTATTATGAAAAAGTTAAATTCTGTACATAGTTAGAAATTTGAGACCTATATAACCTATGATCAGTCTTGTCATTAAATATTTATATTTGGACAATAGACTAGGAATGCAAAGACGTGGGTTTTATTGACGTAGAGAGACGTAAGGTCAAGGATTTGAAAGCAGCCTTGCATATCAGTGAGGTGACTAATCCTGTATCGTGCAGGATTCAGTCCATCTGCTTGGGGTCATGCTGGCTGGTGGCAGACATGTAGAGAGATCTAGCAGGATGTACCACAGTCCCAGAGCAGGGCACGTGTGTGGGGAGGTACGCAGTGCACACAGCAGCTGATGCATCAGAGTCTTCGTAAGTGTGCAACACTTGTGATGTCCATGTAAAAAATAGATGGTAGGCCTAGCACCAATATTCCATCGTACATCTGAGAGGTGATAGCTGCGAACTGTGTTTCCTCCAGAGGTGGAGTGGTTCTACTGATTAGCAGTGTGCTTTGCTGCTGTTGTGAAACAGCATTGCTCTGTGGCCCAGGCTAGCATTGAACTCACTGTGTCGCCCTGGGTGGCGTCAGACTGGCGATGCTCCTGCCTCAGCCTCCCACATACGGATTACAGATGTGCACTTAATGTACATTCTTCCAGTGAATTAAGAAGAAGCTGAGGTGAGTCCAGCACCCTTTATGCTTTTGTGAGGAGTCCTTCACATTTTACATATCTCTTACAGACCATTTAAAATAATTTATATTTTAGATCAGCAAATGTAGTCTGGCATTTTCTTTTTAAAGGGTTACATGCATTTTAATTTTCTGTTGATTAATGTATTTAATCAGCTGACTAATTAGTGGACAAAAAGGTTGTTCCCTCGTTTTTAAGCACTGCTACAGGTAACATGCTTGTGAATATTTTTCTCTTCAACATATATATGATGTTTTGAGATTATGTCCTAGAAGTAGTTAGCATTTCAGTTTTGTTATATATTGCTGGGTGACTCTAGAAGCTTATGTAAATGTATACTTAGAAATTTAGTATTGACTTAATATCTTAATGTGTTGCCTATAGGTATATTTTTTCTAGTAGCTTCACAAAAATATTTCTTAAGTTTTTAAAATACAGAATTCAAGCAAGGTTCACACACCGTATTTATTACCAGTCTCTAGTTGGTATTTTTAATAACCTTATTGAGAAAAGAGACTCAGTAAGCTGCTTGTGTATAAAGTATATAGTTTGATAGCTTTTGACTTGTATGTACACTGTCTTGGTCCAGGAGCCATGAAGTTTTCCTTCTTGCCGTGATCCTCCTCCCCCTCCCGCCCATGCGGACTTCCTCCTGTACTAACCTGTTTGCATTGCTTGGAGTCCTGGCGTGATTATTTTGAGATTCATCCTTCCTTTGGGTGTGTATTAGTAGTTTAATCCTTTTTACGGATGAGTAGTGCTCTAGTGCATTGATACTGTGCAGCTATACATCTGTGAGTTTACTGGGTTTTTTAGTGTTTTGGTTGTTGCAGTGTTTGTGGTACAGCATTTATGATAGTAACTAATTGAGTGTTGGTTGGTTAAGGAGAAGGTAAGCTCTGTACAGAGGCAAGAGGATGGAATAAATCTAAGGATTTATAAGATCTGGTTTTGTTGCTCGAGTTCTAATGAGAGAAGACCTTGGAAATGTATGACAGGCTTTGTAGAAACAAGTGAGCAGAAGAAATGTTATTTTTCTGTTGTTTTAGTTTTTGAGGGATGGTCTCACCAAGTTATTCAGGGCTTTCCTGTGCGATCCTCCTAAGTCAGCCTTGCGGGATTTCAGGTGAGCACTGCCGCGCCTGGCTAGCAGTTTCATTTTGTGCCTATCTCGTATACATCTCTTTGTCCTGAGTCCATAGGGCTCCTTCCTTCTCGGTGCACCTTAGGCATCATTCCTCCACCGGCGCCCTGGCACCCTTTCTTTACTCTGTTTTGAATCCAGCAGCTCATTAATTAGATGGCTGACCTTTTGGGTAATTAGATTCTACCACGCTTAATAAATGTTGATGACTGCAGAGACAGTTAACACTCTGCAAATTAATACTTAAGTGTAGTACTTGTTTACATGTCTGACCCTTTAGCTGGATTGTAAGCTCTTTGAGACTATATGGTTTATGTCATTTATTTTTTGTATCCCTGGAATTTAGTAAAGAATAGGTTTTTTTTTTTTTCTTCCTATTATTTTCTCTCATTGTTTGAATAAATGAATGCAATTAAATAACTTCAAGGGGGCTGGCAAGACAGCTCAGTGGACTAAAGCGCCTGCTACTGCGGTTTGATTCCCGCACCACATGCTGTGCCGGCCCTGCCCCCAGGGCGGGCTGAGCTGGTCCGGGTATACTGGTGCATGCCTGTATTCCCAGTGCTGGGGAGGCTGATAACAGGAGGATCACCTTGCCTTTGGGCTGTGCACTGAGACCCCGAATCAACGAGATACACTAAAAAGAAAAAAAAAAAAAAAAAAAACACCGAAAAACACCAAAAAAACAAAAAACAAAGGTAAGCCACGCTAGCCCATTTCTGTGATACCAGAGCAAGACTTTCTTTAAAACAAAGCCTATCACTGGCTGTCATTTCCCAGTTCAAGCCCTAATACTGCCCAGACCTACCCAGCAGACAAACAGGAAGTTTAAATTGGGTAGGCCACCTTTGTAGTAGTCAGTCTGTGAGAGAGTTGTGGATTTGAGCATGCTTCTCTGTAGGCTTGCAGTGGTCAGCAGTTCCTGCTGACTGCAGGTGGAGTGAAAGCTAGCAGGTGGCTATGGTGCCAGCATTCTATGTGTCCTTGGCCAATGAATGACCTTTGAAAAGAGGCTTGAAAATTAGCTGTTGAGAAATTAAAATGAACAAGTATTTACTGGTTAATGAAGGTAATGCAAAGATTTAGACTTTAAAAAATACCTGGAGGGGAGTTCTCAGTACTGGAGAGCCAGAATGTTGCAGATACTGTGGAGTCTCTGGAGCCTTGAGGGAGGCACGGCTCTCGCCTGGGCCCCAGCTGCCCTGAGCCTGAGCCTGAGTTGGTGCTGTGCTGAGGGTGGCAGTCTGCCCTCTGGGTGGTTGGGGAAGGAGCAAGATGCCAGTAGGCTCTTCACTGGTTTGCCCCAAGTGCCCACCTTCTTCACTATGCCTCACTGAAAAGGTCCTCCCACTTCCTGACGGTGCCTCAACACATTGGCTTGTGAGAGACCCCTCAAATGTAGCAGGGCTCATGACTGATTTAGTTTTAAATTTTTTATTTTTATTTATTTATTTTTTGTCTTTTTGAGACAGGGTCTCACTGTGCAGTTCAGGCTGGCCTTAAGCTCACTTCTGTAGCCCCGGCTAGTCTCAAACTCACATCTGTCCTCCTGCCTCAGCCTCCCAAGTGCTGGGATTACAGGCACGTGCCACCACACCCGGCTTTTTACTTAAATTAACTCCAGTGTGAGGTGCTTCAGATACTGTGATGGCAGTGGTGAGGAAGGCACAGGTTCTGTCTCTTGCACTCCAGGGGTCTCGTATTTCATCTGCAACTGGTCATAGTAATAAAGCAGTACTTTTCCCTGGGCTGCTGGCACCATACATCTCTTCTAAATTCATGGGCAGGGAGTGGCATCCTGGCTGCACTCAGTCTACTGGAGTTGGAGTCCCTCCTTCACTCTGAACTCCTAATCTGTCCTTCACATGAAAAGACTCACTCTTCCATCTGCCCTTAGTATTGTTGTTTTTGGTAACTTTGGATAAATGACAATTATCCTAGGCTGAGACACCCTTGCAGATGTGGTAGTAATGAAGCAATTTTTATGCACTGTCATAGAGTCGATCTATCTTAAATTAGATTACTATAATAAAAGTTGGACTAGTTGGTTGGAGATGTGATTCCTGTCCTGTTGCTGGAGAGATTACAAGCACTTTTAACATCTCTGGTCCAGGCCTTGGACCTTAGGTCAGTTTCTCACCCTGTAGGTGTTCATTGGACAGATGTCTGAACTGTCACATTCCCCCTGAGAGAGTTGGGTAGGGTCACTTCTTGTTGGAGGTGGTGTTGCAATGTATGTATTATTGTGTTTCTGTTTCCTGCAGCAAAACAGAAGAGGTTTGCAGGCAGAGGAGCTAGAAGGAAGGCAGGAGATCTAAAGCTGGTCATTGTTTCTGTCAGGCTGAATATTCTGCACCCGTGACTCATTCTTCGTGAAAGAATATGTTGTTTGGCCTTTTCTAGGGAGCCACACTGCATCCTATGATTTTGCATATCAATGAGGGCTTATTCATTAGTTGAACAAAGGCTTTTTCTAGAAATGAGGATTATATTGTCAGTAATTTTAGAGAGAAAATGTCATTGTCCATTTTTGTAGTTAATGTGGTAACCAGGGAAAAAGGGCTCTTTTAGAAGTTTTGGAAGTATGTGGGAAAAATTTTATACTTGACCTTGACTTTCTGTTTTTTCCTATGGAGAGGTTGGTACTGACAGAATTCGAAGCATATAAAAAGTGTTTTGTTGCTTTGGAAATACTTTTTTTTATACTAAGTTTCAACCTCTCAAAGAGAATTGGTATTTTTGATTTATAGCTTGTTAAATATAATTTACAAAGAAATAAAATACTGATTTATTTTTTGTTTAATTTTTTTGTGGTACTGAGGATTGAACTCAGGACCCTGCACTAGCCAGGCAGGTGCTTATTCTACTGATCTATTTTGCCAGCCCAAAATACTGATTTTTAAAAACATTAATCATGATATTGCTGTTTTAAATCATGGTGTTCTGAAGACCAGCTTTACACATTCCCTTATGATTGAAAAGTGTTACTGTTTTGACCAAAGACTTTAATGGTGGACTCTCCTTATGCCAGCACTTGGCAGGCTAAGGCAGGAAAGACTACTAGTTCCAGGCCAGCCTGGGCTGTATAGTGAATTCAAGGCCAACCTGAACTATATAGGATGGATTGTCTCAGAACAACCAAACAGCCCAAACCATAGTCCATTTGTCATTCCCTACTGGATGTGAGACCCATGCGCATCTCATCTTGCTGTCCAGGCCTAGTGATGGTATGTGGACCGCCGTGTAATACTAGGGAGATAGAGTAACTCCCAATATGCTAGATGATCAGATGCCACATTTGTGTTCTGTAAAATAGAGGAATGAATTCTAGGAACAGTGGAGGTTAAGAGAAAGAATTTGTTGCGCAGGGGCCAGGGGTTCAATTTCTGAGCCAGCCTGCTGTGCTGGCCTCAGCCCTGGGGCGTGTTGAGACAGCAATTGAGACTGAACGTGGTAGTGCGCGCCTATCATCCCAGCTCTTGGGAGGCTGCAAACAGGTGGATCACTACAACCCTGAACACCCTGTAGACCCTTCCCTAAAATACCAAAAAAAAAAAAAAAAAAAAAAAGAATTTGTTGAGAGAAAGAAAGCTTCAGTCTAAGAGGGACTGAAGACCTGGAAAGTGGGTGGCCCATCAACCCCACTTCTCAAGGGTGTTTTTTAAGCAAAGCCACCAGGTGAAAGGTAGGTTCAAGATGAGAAAAACTATAATCAACTAGTAAGATTACAGGTATAGTCACTTAGGTAATATTGATCCAGAGGGAAGTCACAGAGTGGATGTGAGGTGGGATGGAACTATGGTGAACCAATTGGATTGTAACAAGTAGAGTGACTTGGGTAGTGCTGAGTAAATGGGGATCAAATGGGGAAGCACGTACCTAACCAGGTGCACAGGGGATGAACAAGGACTTTCCTAGAAGGAATGGGGTTGTGGGGGGTTGGTCCTACCTAGTGTGGCTGATGCCTGTTTAGAGTATCAGTCACTACTGTTTATCCTTAGGGGAAGTACATGGGTGCAGTCATTGCTCTTTTCTTGAAGTCTGGCCTCTGGCCTCCGGCCACAGTTGTCTCATGCTGTTGTGCCCTGCCTAACTGCCTGGTGGCTGTCTACTTTAATAGGATTCAAGCTCTCAGCTCTCACATACTGTTGCCTCTTAAAAAATAATTTTCTTACCTCAAGGGAGAAACAGCCAGAGAATGTACGCAGTTTTTAGGTACTGTAGAGTAGACTATCCTGATCTTAGGGCAGAAGATCACAAAACAGTGGAAGTATAAAGTACTAAGATCACACTGTGGATTTGACATTGTTCAGCTCCTAAAATAACTGGCAAAATTCTGAGGCTAAGTCTCTGAACTGAATAAGGAACTTATGAGTGTGGGTGCCCGTGTGTGCACATGGGTTTGTGAGTTGCCCATAAAGTCTTACTTTGTTGATGACGTGTGTGTCCTCGACACGGCGGAGCCCAGCAGTTGGTGGTCAGGTGGTCCAGGTGTGCTAGGTCCAGTTAGAATCTGGGCAAGGCTCTTTGGGGGATTGTCAGGTTAACATTAGTGGCACAAGAGGGATTGTGGTGGTTATACCCAGATCTACCAACAGGGTGAGAACGACTCTCTTGGTGCCCTGTGGTGGGCCTCAGTGAGGGTGTGTTGTGTGGTGTGTGTTCTCACTTCAGCAAAGCCAGCCTGAGAAGTAGCGGAGCAGAAAGTGTAACAGATTTTCACCAGGATGGTAGTAATGTTTTCAAAGTTATTTGAGCTTGTTACTCAGCTCTTACAGTCTTTTAGATCTAAATTTATTTTGTAAATTTCAAACCTACACACAAGTTGGAGTGGTAGTTCCTCTAGGTGCCTGGCGTCTGTTTAGCATTGTGCATCCATCTCCCACGTCATGAGATTTCATTGTTAACTTTTTAAAAATATCGTCCAGTGTACATTTCCCCAGGTAGCAAATTTCAGTCCTAAAATTATCATTAATTCAATATTATTTAGTATGTTGTAAAATTATATGAAATTTTCTAGGAGTCTAAATGCATTTATTACATCTTTATTAGTGTCTGATTTCTGATAGACTCTTCACCTCCAATTCCTGAGTGTTTTTAATGGGCTGCATTGTTTTTTAATTTTTTCCTTATGGAGACAGCCTTGCTATGCAGTTCAGTCTGGCCTTGAACTCACGTATGTGGTCCATGCTGGCCTGCAACTTGCTGCAGTCGTCCTGCCTCAGCCTTCCAGGTGCTGAGATTATAGGCGTGCACCACCATGCTAAATTTCCATTCTTAGTTGTGCGTGCTGCCCTACGTGGTGACTGAATGCACCTTCGCTCCATTTTGCCCCCTTCCCTCCACACTCTCCTCTCCTCCACTCCTCAGCCCTCTTCCCATCTGCAGTGGGCGCCACCCTCTTTCCTAATGTCCTTTTCTCATTTTACTCCTCGACCCATTCACAGCTGAGGTTTCTCATGTAAGAGAAGCTTTGACATTTAGGCATGCATGTCTTACTCATTCCGCTCAGCATCCTGGTCTTGAAGCACACATCATCTGTCTTCCATCTAGGTCAGTAGTGGGTAAAGTGTCCCTCATTTTCAGTGTGCCCAAGTATTGACTTGGTTAGATAAGCTGTTCTTCTGCCTTTACCCTGAGCGTCCGTTTGCAGTGTATAACGTTATCTTTCTTTTAGGGTGTGTGTGTGTGTCTATCATGTCTGATTTTTTTTTTTTTTTGTCTGTATGTGTGTGTGTGTGGCTGGCTCAGCCCACCCTGCACGCTTGCCTAAGCAGGTACTTTAGACCACTGAGCTATCCCGCCAGCCCATATTTGACCATTTTTGATACCTTGACACTGGGACATTTCTCGTTGGTGACATAGGAAGACATTTGCTCCTGACCTAACTTCGGAAGTGGGGAGGCCAAGAGAGGTAGATCCAGAGTAAAAAGTGGTCTTTGTCTGGTTTGAGAATCCACGCATCAGCCATAGGACGGAAAGCTAGAGCCCAGTGAGTTTTGCTGGTGGAAGGAGCAGAGCCCTCTGCAAACCTAAAGTGGGCAGCTTGTCTCTCCCCAGGCACTCAGGCTCCCGCGAGCTCGCCTGCTGCTGCCTTCACTGGGAGCTGACTTTGCTTGGTGAGACAGTGGGCCACATCCGGGTGCAGAGCCTGACAGCTTCTCCTTTATGCCTCAGACTACCCTCACAAGTACGGGCCACAGGGTGGCTGCGCCGACCACTCAGTGTTCGAGAGGATGAAGCGGTACCAGATGACGGGGGTGGAGGAATCCGCACAGGTGAGGCCATCCAGCTCACAGTCCAGAGCCCATGTCCCCAAGCTACTGTGGTAAAAGACTTATATTTTTAATGCTAAGGTTCCAGGTAACTTACCAATGGTAAAGAGGTGGTGCTGAGGCAGAGGTTTGAATGTGTGTTGGACCTCAAAACATGACGTGTCCACAGGCTGCTCGGCCTTCCATGTTTCATCATGAAGTGTTTCAGAATTGAACTGAATTGTGTGCTTTATATAAATGCAGAAAATTATAATTTTGTGTATGTAAAATTAAAGGTATCAACTTGACCTGGTTTGCCTTGATGTTTACCTGTTCTACTTTTGTTTTGAGGTAGGGTCTCACTATGTGGTTCAGGCTGGCCTTGAATTGACTGTTGCTGGGGTCATAGGAATGCCCACCATGCCCAGCTGTTAATCTCTTTTAACACTGAAGGTCTTGTGTCCCTAGGCAAACGGGTGGTTGACCCTAATAACAATCTCAGTGCTAATGATTTTTAATAGTGAAATTTTGGTTTTGGGGATTTTTTTTTTTTGCTTTTGAATTTTTCTGTTTTTTTCACACTTAATTACAGGTAGTAGGCTGTAGTTGTCAAAACGTTTTTCTTTCATGATAAAACATCACTACAGTTTGGGTAATCTAAATACTATAGGGTGGATGGTGTTTCTGGAGCCATACATATATAAATTCAAGTCTGTTTCTTGGTCTGAAAAACATATACAGTTCTATTTTAGGTGGATTTCAAATATTGCATGAGATTTTGTCCATGCATTCATTAAGGAATGTACAGTGTTGATCTGTCAAACGTCATAGGTAGTGCAGTAAGTTCTGGCAGTATGTGGGGATGAAGGTGAAGACTTGTTCTCAGAAAGCTTATTGTTTAATTGGAGGGAAACAGGGTAGTAGGGGTTGGAAAGTCTTATACACAAGATAGTACACCCTACAGCAGAGAAATAGCTAACTCAGCCTTGGCAGTACTTGTGAGCAATAATAGGAAGGTAAAAGCGAAGAGGAGTTAAGAGTTAGCCCCGAGAACTGAAAAGAGTACTCCTAAGCAGGAGGAGTGGTACCTCATGAAGACTAGAGATGTAGAAAGGAAGATGGAGCACCTTTAGCTGGGGTCCAGGAAACTAAATGGCAGGTGCTCAGGTGAAGCAAAACTACTACCCACAGGTGTCAGTCATGTGGGCAGAGGAAACAAGTTTAGGTCGCTGAGCTGGGATGGAAGAGTTTGAGTTGAGTAACTTAATAGAGCACTAATGTACAGATTAGGTTGCACTATCGGTATTAGCAGCAGACTATCAGAAGGACAATGAAAGAGAAGATAGTAGCAGTAATACCACACAATGTCATGTTTTTCAGAATAAGTGTGAAAAAGAATTACTGGCTGGGCGTGGTGGCGCACTTCTGTAATCCCAGCATTTGAGAGGCTGAGGCAGGAGGATTGCTGAGTTCCAGGCCAGCCTGGGCTACAAAGTGAGTTCTAAGGGCTGGTGTCATGGTTAAGTACAGCCTGCTGGGACACAGCCACACCCACTTGTTGACACCTTGTTTGGCTACTTTTATGCTGGAGGGATGAGTTAACTAATGATAGAGACTATGTAGTTTTGAGAGTCTGAATTCTTACTGTCAAACCTCTTTTTCTGGCAGTAGTAGGGTTTGACCCCAGGGCTTTCGTAGCAGGGCACATCTCCTGTTCTTTCTTTTTTGAAACAAACAAACAAACAAACAAAACAACAAAAAAAACAAAAAATTAGGCAGGATCTTACTAAGATGCCCAAACTGGGCCCGAGCATGTAGTCCTCCTGCCCCAGCCTCCCAGAGTGCTGGGATTATGGGTACACCATCCTGCCTTGCCACTGTTAAAGCTTTAGACCAAGAGATGGCAGGAGGGGAGGAGGAGTTTTGAGACGCGTACCTGTGCCAGTCCCATGGTGAGTGCAGTCACTACAAATGTGTGCTGATAAAAACTTCAAGAAAATATTTACAGGAATTTCCTGCGCTGTAGCAAGCAGTGAAAAATGGGAAGAGCGAGTAGTTAACAAGGCAACAAAGGAAATCAGATGTAATTAAAAATAATCCAAAGCGAGGTAAGAAAAGAGATGCAGAATGACACAGAACAGATAGGACAAACAGGAGGAATACCTTGGTAGTTAGTATTGATCTAACCCTACCAATGACCATGTTAAATGTAAGTGGGCTATATATATACTAAGAGCTGAGGTGGTTCGAGCAGTAAAACGCCGGCCCAGCTCAGGCAGTGATTTCAGCTGCTCAAAGGGAGAGCACAGTTAGCGGGAAAGCCCTGCAATTACACCATAGGCTATTAACAAAGCCGTTTTTAAGTTTCTATACCAGCACTTGGCAAACTAAAAATAGAACTTCCTCAGACTGTTTAGAGCCTCTATAAAAAATCTGCAGCAAACTTTGACAACAAAAACAAACATAAAACAACAATAATAAAAACCTGGAGCTAACTCAGTATGGATTAGTGAATTGGTTATTAATCCTAGTGTTGATTTTATCTAGTAGTTGAAAAACTGATCTGAAAATTAGGCCGACGTGTAAAGGACCTGGAGTAGCCAAAACAGTTTTCAAAAGGAAAAACAACTCCCCCGCGCCCCCCCCCCCCCAAAATAAATAGAACTAGAGGATTTTTGCCACTTGGTTATGAAGACTTACTATAAATTTAAAGAAATCAAGATAGTGTTGTCTCATGGGCCTGGGGAAATGGCTCAGTAGAATAAGCGCTTGCCTTGCAAGCACAAGGGGCCTTGACCTAAGAGTAAGCAAATGTTGCTAAGTAGCCATTTATTCCACTTAGCTATCTCCCTGGCCCCCTCGAAGTAATTTTTTTTTAAAAAAACTTTAATCTGTCTGTCTGTCTGTCTGTCTATCCATCTATCTATCTGGTACAAGTTCTCACTGTGCAGCTTACACCGCTGAGCTATCTCCCCAGCCCTAAAAGTAATTTCAAGATGGAAAGAGTAGTCTTTATGAAAAACTAGAATAATTGAATAACCGTATGGGAAAAAGAGTCCCTCTGTACACCTTATATAAAAATTAACTCAACGTGATGAAAAAAAAACTAAAAAGTTAATTGAAAGAGAAAGTCTAGTAAATAGATTTATATGCTAAAACTAAAACTTATGGGAAAAAACATATAATTTTTTTTATGATTTTTAGATTGATAATTTCTTAGGACACAAAACAAAAAATGTATGAACTAATCTTTATCAAGATTAAAACTTCATCTCAAAAGACACAGAGAAGAAAATGTGAAAACAAGCCACAGAGTGAGAGAAGACTTACAACACATCTGACAAATGACTTTTTGTCGGAATGTGTAACAAACTCTTTCAACTCCATTAAAAACACTGATAAAGCAGCCCAGGGTAGTGGCACCTGCTTGCGACTGTGCCCGGAGGAGGCTAAGGCGAGATGCTGAGGCAGGAGGTAACATGGCCAGACCCAGCCCAGCCTGGCCTGGCCCTGGGAACTTAGCAACTTAGTGAGACCCTGTCTCAGAGTTTAAAGAAATAGTTGAGGATGTAAACGTATAAAAATGAAAGCATCTGAGAAACTTGAAATTACAGGCTGCAAGGTAACAAAATGTGCTGACTGTGGTGAAAATTGTGTCCTAACATCAAAGAAATTTAGGACTAAGACCTCACCCAAGTCCCTACGTTGTAGGGACAGAAGGTTTAGTTCCTCACGCTAGTTTTGTCTAGTTTTAAACACTCTTTAAAAAGCATAACAATGTGTCTTACTGTGGAGGCCTCTGGGTCAAGCCCAAGTCCCTTTATTGCAAAAAAACCAAAATATACTCAGCAAAGGTATAGAACATCTGAACCACTCGGTAATAGATTTGAGCACCTTTATGTTTGTTTCTGTACTTATCGTTGGAAGAGTAACTTTTTTTTGAGGTAGGATATAGGCCTATACACAGCACCTGGCTTTAAGATGGCCCTGTTCAGCTAGGTATGGAGATGCACTCCTGTAATCCAAGCAGTGAGACTTGAGGAGGCTGAGGCAGGACGATTGCAGTGAGTTCAAGGCTAGCTTGGGCTACAAAGTGAGACTGTCTCAAAAAAGAGACTATTCCTCCTCCTCTTCCTCCTCCTCCTCCTCCTCCTCCTTTTCCTTATTATTATTATTGTTGTTATTTTTTAGGTAGTTAGTACAGGGTCTATAGGGTCTCACTACACAGATCAAACTTGTAGTGATTTTCCTATTTTCAGCCTCCCAAACCCTGGGATTACAGGTCTGTGCCGCCATGCCCAGTCTCAGTCACGGTCTCAGTGTACCCTGGAGGTGGGGCTGGCATGGCATGCCAACCCGGTAGCAAACCCTGGTCCCTCTAATCCGCTGAGCTATCTGGCTGGTCCTTATGACTTTTTAATTTGAAACATTAAAGACTTTTTACATTAAAACGCTCAGATTTTTTTTCAAGGGTAGAAAATCTTGCCTTTACAACTTTTGACAGTAGCTAGGTTTATAGAGGACTACTTTTTGTATAGAGTTACAGCTGCAAATGGGAATAGAATGCATATGTGCACTTGAAGTGCTTCTGGGTGTTGTAGTCAGCTACAAAGTAATGGTGGAGATCTGGAAACCATCTGAAAGGGGACCTTGAGCAAAGTCCTGTTGAAGCTGTGTGTGGGGACATTCCTTCCAGACAACTGTGGATTTCAAATGTCCCCACACACAGCTTTAATTCTCTTCTTTTTTGAACTTAGGCAGCTACTGTGCCACTGAGATAGATAGATAGATAGATAGATAGATAGATAGATAGATAGATATCCCCAGCTTTAATGTATTTAGTCATGTCTGGAGACGAGCAGTTGACCAAAGGTGATTTTCATTTTCTATCTGTCTATCTATCCTATCTATCTATCTATCTATCTATCTATCTATCTATCTATCTATCTATCTATCTATCTATCTTAGGGAAGGGTCTATAGGGTGTTCAGGGTCTCACTACACAGATCAGACTCATAGTGATTGGCCTGTTTACAGCCTCCCAAGAGCAGGGATCACAGGTGTGCGTCACCACGCCCAGTCTCAGTTGCTGTCTTGGTGCATCCTGGGGGCCAGGCTGGCTTAGCAGGCCTGGGGATTGAACCCTGGCCCCGTGCCTGCAGGTGCTTTAATCCACTGAGCTGTTTGGCCGGTCCTCAGAGGTGATGTTAACAAGATCGTGTTACAGCATGTGCCAGGGTCATGCCAATGCATGTGTACAGTGCAGTGGGTAGGCAGTGTTTCTGTGTCTGTGTTCCCTTTGCAGTTGTTCCCTGCAATCCCTTTGGAGTAGGTTTGGCCTGTCCACACCCCGCTGTGCTGTGTGCAGCACCCAAATTGCTCTCTCTTCTCCTGCTGGTTGGTGCTGCCCATCCTCCTGCCTTCCTGCCCTCCTGCCCTGCCTGACCCATGGTGGCCTCCATTCCAGAGGCCTTTCTAATGGCCTTGACAAACCGACATTGCACTATAGTAGTGCGAAATTGTTTAATAGGTGTATATGCCCAGCCAACTGTGTGTATTCTGAAGTATAAAGTTATACAGGAAATCCTGCTAATTATCAGAAATAACTCTTTTTGATATATAGAAACCTCAAGAAGAACATGCTCCTAATGGCCCAGAACTCCTGAGGAAAAAACGTACAACTTTAGCTGAAAGAAATACTTGTCAGCTTTATATTCAGACTGACCACCTCTTCTATAAATACTACGGGACACGAGAAGCTGTGATTGCCCAGGTGTGTGTGATGCTGCACTGTTTCAGCTTTCTGTTGGTGGATTGTGCTTCTGTTTCCCTTCAGAAACTTAAGTTAGTGTGTATACTGTCTTGGAGAAAAGGAAGAGGATGTGGTAAAATCCACCAGGTAAGCACAGAGATAACGGAAAGGCCAGTCAGGATGGCGCGTTCAGAAGCAGTGTGGGGAGAGGACTTCCTGAAGGAGAGGGTGTCTTGGAAGCTTCCCTTTGTGCTTCACAGCGGGGCGTGTGCTGGGAAGTAAATGCCACCCAAGCATGTGTAC
>PVKN010004104.1:24020-34706 GCA_004027915.1 Capromys pilorides
TTTTAAATTTTATTTATTTATTTGTTTGCTTGTTGTGTTTGTTTGTTTCTTTATTTATTCATTTTGTGGCTGGCTCAGCCTGCCCTGGTGGTGGCGCTGGCGCAGCATGTGGTGCCGGGGATCGAACTGCAGTCCCCGCAGTCGCCTGAGCCCTCCTAAGCAGGCGCTTTAGACCACTGAACCATCTCGCCGGCCCAAGCATGTGTACTTTTGAAAACGGCTTTCATCTGTGAGCACAAGGGATTGAGAAGCGCTTCAGGCGGCTTTTGTTCTGGACTCTCCTGTGCTGAGCACTCTCTCCGGCTCCTCCTTGTGTTTGTGTCTTTTGAGTTCTTGCAGACTTTTTTTTTCTTTTTTTTTTTCTTTTTGTGGAACCAGGGTTCAAACTGACGACCTTGCACTTGCTAGGCAGGCACTTGTGCCATGGAGCTATCTCCCCAGCCCCGCAGACTTTTATACTTTGGAGGCTGTTACTTCCAGATGGTATGAGGATTCCCTGAAGGAGAGATCAGGGGATGCATGTGGATTCGCAGGATTTGAAGCTGGAAGATGAGCTACCACCTATGGAAAGGATGAGCTCACTCTGGTGTTAGACATTAGCTTAGTGTTGGCTGTGTAGAAAACCAGGAAACTCCATGGTGAGTTCAAGGCCAGCAAGAAAAGCCCAAGTGATCGCTCCCTTAGGAGGTGGAAAACGTGGAACTGGGCCTTGAGGAAGGTTAACCTTGGGCTCTCTGTGTGAAGTGAAAGGAAGCAAGAGGATGGTTGCAGTGGGGAGGACTGGGTCCCAGGACAAGCCACTGTGCTGTGTTCAACGGCCAGGCAAGGGGATGCAAGAAAGTGGAGGAGCCTGGCAGGCGGGTTTCAAGGGAGAGCATACAGGGAATTGTATCACTGCCCAGAAGTTGGCTTTCAGCTGCTAGAGGATTCTTGATGGGTGGAAGTTGAGAAGAGAAGACGAGAAAAGAATCTGGTGGCTTAGAAATAATACAGATTTTGGGGCCCATGGGGACCTAGGTAAACATGAGCACGTTTGTAGGTCATGGAAAGTCACTCAGTAGAGAAGCAGTGTAAGATGCACGAGAAAGATGTAGGTGTTGTTGAGTACCCCCAGTGTCTCGGAGGTTTGAATGTGTGGTAGGGGTTGGTATCAGTAATAAGGAAAAGTTTGATTTAAGGAAGATTTTTTTTTTAAAAAATATTATGGCCGGCTCAGCCTGCCCTGGAGGTGGGGCTGGCACATCATATGTGTGCCAGGGACCGAACCACGGTCCTTGTGGTTGCCTAAGCAGGTGCTTTAGACTGCTGAGCTATCTCGCCAGTCCCCAGAAGGAAGATTTATTTTGAGGAAGATGTAGATGGACAAACACAGGGACATTTAGAAAAGGGAACGTGATCTGAGTACCCAAAGTGCAAGGTAGAATCAGGCCTGGAGAAGTGTCTGAACTTGTCACCGTCAGAGAGGGTGGAACAGTGGACTGGCCAGGGTGTGGTGGCAGTAGCAATATCAGACAGGGTGAATGCTCAGTGGATGCCAACAGCCGTGTGCACTCTTGCATTAGTCCCTGTACCTTCAGGGAGGGTCTCACAGGCAGCCCTGTTTGAGTCAGTCTTAGAATAAATGAAGGCATTGCAGAACCTGAGGAAGAACTGTGGAAGAGCATAGGCCTGTGACCGCAGGGTGAATTGAGGAACAGCTTGTACAGGACCAGGGCAGGGGTGGGCTTTTGCTTTGGCCTTTGGCCAGAGAAGAGCCTGGGAAACAGTATCACTCATCTTTGCTATTCTTTTGTCCAGTATATGATGAGATTTTAAAACGTGAATATTGTGGGCCATAATGAAATCTAGATTTTGGACTTAAAAGTTCATAATCTTTTTCATATTTCAGAATAATTATCCCTAAATTGTTCTCTTTTTCAATTGACAGATATCCAGTCATGTTAAAGCGATTGATACAATTTACCAGACCACAGACTTCTCAGGAATCCGAAACATCAGTTTCATGGTGAAACGCATAAGAGTAAGGAACTTTCATAGCTAAAGAAAATTAAGAAGTAAAATAATGACCATGCTTACAAAAGAAAAAAATTTTTTTTTAAACTTCATCTTTATGCAGCAAATGCTTTTAACCATGATTAAGTAATTTAAATACTTAGCTAGGATCGACTGACTGTTTAAATTTACTCTTGGCTTGTACACACAGGACACTTGGCTTTATGGTTGAAGAGTTAATCTACAGGGTTTAAGTCTGGACTAAACTAGAGATAACGTAGAACTGTTTCAACATACCATTAGTAAAGCCCTAAACCGGAACTTACAGAAAAACTAGATGGGTTTTTCCTCTTATGTTATTCCCCAGTTTAAGATTTGCTTTGTGGGGACTGGGGATATAGCTCAGTGGCGCAGTGCTTGCTTGGCAAGTGTCAGACCAGAGTTCAATTGTCTATATTTTAAAAAAAAAAAGAGGGGCTAGGGAGATAGCTCAGTAGAATAAGCGCTTGCCTGGCAAGCTCAAGGGCCTGAGTTCAATCCCTAGTTCCACAAAAAAAAAAAAATTTTTTTTGCTCTGTGGTTCCAGGGAAGGAGGATAGATACAGTGTTAAAACTAGATGTTAGAAAAACACTTATGCTATAATCTGTTCTGAAAGTTTGTATCAAGTTTTAAGAACCCTTTCAGGAAAGAAAACTATATTTTTCTAAATTAATTTGACCACAGAACCTTTTTGTGTTAATGTTGCCCAAGACTCCAAAAACTACCAAACACCTTTTGAGAAAAGCTGCTTCAGAGTCCCAGGGTCAGTGGTTAGGAGTCTGGCTGTGGCAGATTATAAGTAAATCAATGTGCCTGGCAAGTACGAGATGTTGAATTTAGTTCCCATTACCAGAAAACAAAAACAAAACAAAACAAACTGTTACAAAATTGAGCCATTGTTTCAGAAGTTTTCTGAGTTTCCTGAATGTATGTGTACAGCTTTTTAAGACTTTGTAAACTAAATATACAGCCTGAGTTTTTTTTTTTAAACAAATTTGTTACAAAAGTTTTTGTACAGTAGTGTTTCTTTATATTTGTTTCCCTGTTTCTCTTAAAATATGGTTGACTAGATAAATGTGTATACTAGAAAATGATAGTGTATATAATGATGTAGCTGCAGGCGGCTCTCCTTTTTAAAGACAGTATAATTAAATCTTAAATTGGATTGTCTCACGGTGAAATACTGTTTGTAGACTTACAGTGTAAGAGCTCTTTATCGTCTGTCACTTTCATGCCTTGAGAAACAAGCCCAACAGCAGGTGAGTGAGCGGAAGCGCTGAGCAGCACACCAGGACCCTGGCGTTGCTGCTTAGTAAGCAGAGCCAGGAAACCTATAGCAGCAAGCGAGGGCGGCCGGGCAAGTTTTGGCGAAGCGTGTGTTTTTTTTTTTTTTTTTTTTTTTGAGAAAGGGTCTCACCTGGTAGTCGAGGTTAGCCTTGAGCTCATGGTGATCCTCTGGCCTCAGCCTCCTGAGTGCTGGGATTATATGGGTACGCCACACCTGGCTGGAACACCTTTTTTTATTTTTTATTTTTTAAAATTTTTATTTATTTATTTGTTTGCTTGTTGGGTTTGTTTGTTTCTTTATTTATTTATTTATTTTGTGGCTGGCTCAGCCTGCCCTGGTGGTGGGGCTGGCGCAGCATGTGGTGCCGGGGATCAAACCGCAGTCCCTGCAGTTGCCTGAGCTTTCCTAAGCAGGTGCTTTAGACCACTGAACCATCTCTCCAGGCCCTGGAGCACCTTTTTTTTTTTTAAAACAAAACAAAACAAAAAAAAAAAAAAACCCAATATATTCATTGGGGGAAAGAAAGTTCCTGTCCAAGAGAAGAACAGAAGAGGGGCCTAGGTGGATTGCCCCAGATGCACTTTTTTCAGAAGTAAAGCTGTTTACATTCTGGAAAAGAAATGCTTGTATATAATTGAGTGGCATCTGGTTGTATTGAGAGCTTTATTGAGATTAAAACGAATTTGTTAAATTTTTGGTTGTTTGGAAAAATTGCCTCTCTGTGTAGTCTGGGCTGCGCTTGAACTCTGGGCAGTCCTCCTGCCTCAGCCTCCTGAGTCGCAGGGTTGTGTCTGGCTTAGAATCGTAGTTTAAATCTCATTTGTAAAAGGTTGTATACAATTCATTAAATAGTTTAAAATTTATATTTGATTAGTAAATATTTGAACATTAATAATATATTTCTACAGTGTAAACAGATATTACAGAAGTATCGAAATTTCATTTTTATATTCAATAGTAGAAAGCAATCTGTTTTTAATTATGGGTTGTTTTATAATATGCATGTGGTTGCCTTTGAGTGTTTTTGTAATCTGTGACTGACTACAACTGAACGTGCATGCTGTCAGTGGGTGAAGCAAATGCTCAGGGCTCGGCACAGTGGTGCGAGCCTGTGACCTTAATACAGAGGGAGGCTGAGGCAAGAAGCTCCTGAGCCCAAGCCCCCTCCAGGTAGCATCTGAGCCTCTAGCTCAAAAAGCTGGGGGCGTGGGGCAGCGGCAGGCTGCTGTGGGTCACAGTCCGCCTTCTGTGGTCAGCCCGCGTGCGCTTGGCTGCGCCCCAGCCTTCTGCCCGATCACGCTCTGCAGTGAGGTGTGGGGGTTTGCTGATGCTGATGCCCTACTGTCTCTTAGATCAACACAACTGCTGATGAGAAGGACCCCACAAACCCTTTTCGTTTCCCCAATATTGGTGTGGAGAAGTTTCTGGAGCTGAATTCGGAACAGAACCATGATGACTACTGCTTGGCTTATGTCTTCACGGACCGGGACTTCGATGATGGGGTTCTCGGCCTGGCCTGGGTGGGGGCGCCATCAGGTAGCTGCTTGCTGGCTCGCGCACTGGGGGGCAGGACTGTGGGGCTGAGCTGCACGTGCCCAGGGCACTGTTCACCATGGCCCTGTTGGGCAGTGCTCTCTGGGTGTGAGATGGGGTCAGGGTGGGGGTGGCAGCACGGGCCCCAGCTTTTGTCTGAAATAAGTACAAGAAAGACCTTTGCATTTGGTGTCTTGGGGGGCTGGAGTGATCTGTGTGGGACTATACTGTCTCAAGAGTGAAGTGCCATTAAATGTACGTTGTACATAACTAGTGATGTGTACGTAATTTTCAGAATAGGCCTGGGAGCTGGAAGGGAACAGCTGCTCCTGTTGTCTGTTGAGCAGGGAGTGCAGCAGCAGAGCAGCCCTGATGGGGAGCGCAGGACAGGAGCCCTGCCCTGGTTAGTTTTGTTTCTAGGTTTTGTTTTAACTGATGGAAAGTGCTAGGCAGGGGTGATGGCCTATGCCTGTAATCGCAGCACTCAAGAGGCTGAGGCAGAAGAGTGGCCACAGATCTGAGGCCAGCCTGAACCACAAAGTCAGCATCTGAAAAGAGAGAGGGAGGGAGGGGAAAGTGCTTCTTGAAAAGAGATCTAGGTCGGAGTCCTACTCCCCATAGCTCCTCTGGCATCAGCCGTTGCCTGGACCTGCATCTTCCTGTGGTCTCCATGGTAACCCTGCAAACTCTTCACTGACCATCTCCTCCTGAACATGGGTCACAGAGCTGTCATCATGGTTGATAGTTGCCCCTTAGTTTAGTTGATTAGTTGAAAATAGAGCCGTGGAGCTATGGAAAGCCTGCCCCACCCCACCCCGCCCCCCAGTTACTCTTCTCTCGATGGTGGTACAAATACTTAACACCCAAAATTAAGGAAGGAAAGGTTTGTTTAGCTCACGCCCTGTGGAGGTTTCAGTTCATATTCAGCTGGCTCCAAGGCAGAGCGCCACATGGCAGAGGGCAGCAGAGAGCAAAAGAAGTTGCTGTTCTGGCAGCTAGCTGGCCCCTGTCCTTGCCTTATGTTGTAACGCAAATTACCTGCCCCTGGGCAGGTGCGGAGCTCATACCCATAATAATCACAGAGGTGCCTGGGAGACAGCTCAGTAGAATAAAAGTGTACCTGGCAAGTGCAGGGTCCCGAGTTTAATCCCCAGTGCTGCCCACCCCCCCAAATCAGATACAAACTCTGGGAGCCGCCCAGTGACTGCATGAGGCTTTGGGGGTACAACTAGACACAAGCCATAACACCCCATTTTTTGGGTTCTGGGAACTCCGGACCTTGTGTTTGCCAGGCAGGCCCTGTACCACTTGGCTGTATCCCTGCTTGCCCCTCTCCTTCCCCCCATGCTTGCTTTCTTATTTTAAAGAATGAACTTCTGCTTTATCCATGGTGAGATATTCTGTGTTATCGTCACAAGTTTGCTCTTTGCTTTTTAAAAATGTTGTTTCATTGGCCTGTAGTTGTAGCACACACACATGCAGTTGACTGTCGTGGGTGCTTGATGTCCCCACACAACACACTCAGCTCTGTTGCTCTGCCCTGCCCCTCTGTTCTTAGTTTTGTTAGGCATATTTTAGATTTCTAAGGTGTACTGTATTTTCTTGTATTTCTTGCTCCTTGTGTGTATGTGTATCTGTGTGCGTGCGTGCATGCGTCTTTGAGGCAGGCTCTCCCTGCTCCGTTCAGGCTGCCTTGAGCTCACTTGGTATCTAGGCTGCTCTCCAGCTCTTGCTCTCTTTCTTACAGCCAGCAGTGAGGGTCCTTACTACAGCCTCCAGGGCCGCCTGTTTTTCTTCCACATTGTGAGGTGAACTCAGTTCATGTTGCTGCGATGCAGCTCATGTCGCGAGCTGCACAGCGCAGTTCATGGCTGTGCCGGTGTCCGTTACTGTCTACCGTTCTTTATTTGCATTGTCCACAAGTTATTCAGCTCTCTCTTTCCTGAGATATTTTATATTTTTTCATTTTTACATCTTCAGGGCTTTGTACTGAGCTGCACCTACCTATTTGTTTGCCTTTTATTTTGAGACAGAGTCTGACTGGGTTGCCTGGAGTGGGCTTTAAACTTGGGATCTTCCTGTCTTGGCCTCCCAGAGTGCTGGAATTATGGACGTGAACTACCACACTGCTACACCTTATAGTTTTGTTTCTTTTTTTTTCTGGGGCAAAGTCTCACTGTAGTTTAAGCTTGCCTTGAACTTCATAATCCTGCTTCACCCTCCCAGATGCTGGGATTACAGGCATGAGCTGCTATGCCTGATTTACATTTTATTGTTGTTATACTCCAAAATCTTTTCTCCCCCAGATCGTTGGATTTTTTTTTTTTTTTTTTTTAATGTGTTCTAGGGAAAGGTCTAGAGGTGTTCAGGGTCTCACTACTTGATCTGACTTATGGTGCCCTGCCTGTTTACAGCCTCCCAAGACCTGGGATTACAGGTGCATGCCACCACGCCCAATCTGGTAGTTGGATGATTGAATCAGAAAGTTTATGGTCTTTTCTCCCTGCATGCTAGGGAGTGCTGTACAACCTCTGGGCCTCCTTGTGTGTTGGTTCCCACAAGTATGGCAGCTCTCAAGGCTCATATGGGTACCTTATAGCGTGGTCCATGGACCAGCAGCACTGCATCTCCACCTCAGAGGTTCCAGGTGAGCCTTGCCTCTGTGAGACCTGAGTCGTTCCTGCATGCATTGAAGGCTCTGATTGGAAAGCTTGCCTGCAAAATGGGTGCAGAGCCCCGGAGGCCTGACCTCAGGCTGAGCACTTCCACTAGCCTATGCTCTTCCATGCAGGTAACTATCCATTTAGAGCACTGAGTCCTGCAGGAGCATAGACAGACACATCCAAACCTGGTCATCTGCATGCAGATGTTTTAAAAACAGGCCTGCCTGCTCACCTGCCTTTCTCATACTACAGAAGCATTGAGCAGGTGACATAGAATTCCCAGGCTCCCTGCCTGTCTGTCAGGAGGGAATCTTCTTCTGTCTGGTTGTTTGTGACAGTTGTTCCACAGTTTATAACACTGTCATTTTCCTCAGGTGGCACAGATGGAGCCTGGAGGTGGAAATATGAGGCATTGCTTCTGTCTTCATTGTTAGGCTCTTTTTAGGGTGAAGCAGGAGCCTTCCCTGGGGGCACCTCACCAGCTGAGATGCTTTGAATGGCAAGAATGAAAAGCACGACACCTTCCTCAGCTTGTGAATCCATCCGGTGCCCCCTCTGCTGTGCCTGTTTCTGTCTTGTGCTGTAGTCTCTCCTTCAGGCATTCATCCCCAAGCTCCAGATCCTGACAGCATTTTTATTCTCGGGTTCTCTGGGTTGGGGCAGTGAAGGGACTGAAGAGCAAGGGCAGAACTAGAGGGGAGGGTGTCTGTGTTCCTCAAGCCCAGTTTGTTCCTGCATTGGCAGCATTCTCCTTTGCTAGTCAAACCAGCTTTTTTTTTTTGTGGCTGGCTCAGCCAACCCTTGGGGCATGGCTGGTGTGGCATGTGATACCAGGGATTGAACTGTGCCTAAGCAAGCTCTTTAGACCTCTGAGCTGTCTCACCAGCCCCGAACCAGCTTTGGTTAAAACGTGCTGTATGCTTGGTCCCCTGGACTTTTGCACAAATCTGTGTGAGGTATAGGTGTTAGTGTCTCTGTTCTGTAGATGAGGAAACTTGAGCTCCAGACCCTGTCATCTGCTTTTTTTTCCCCATTTTCCTTTTTGAGACAGGATCTCGCTGTGCAGTTCAGGCTGGCTTTGAGCTCACCTTGTAGCACAGGCTGGTCTTGAACTTGGAGTGGTCCTCCTGCCTCAGCCTCCCTAGTGCTGGAATCACAGGCATGTGCTTGGCTAGTGATTGCTTTTAACTTGAATTAAAGACATTTGGTTCTCGTTTTTATTCACAATTTGTATTTTTCAGGATGACTTTGTGTAGCAGAATGTTGAAATATAGAGCAGTTAGTGAGCTTGAGTTATGACAGCATAGTGTGGTATCACTGATGATGTTTCTGGCACACAACTAAATGCAGGATTTTAGAAAAATTAAATGATAATTTAAAAATTAGAGATTGTATTTTATTTTTTTCCGTGTGAATTACTTCAACATATTTTACTAATCTGAAATAAATGTTAAGTAATTATTAAGATAAAAAGCAGGGCCAGCGAGGTGGCTCAGCGGTCTAAAGTGCCTGCTTCAGCAAGCTTAGGCAACCTCAGGGACAGCGGTTCAATCCCCGGCACCACATGCTGCACCAGCCCCAACCCCAATGCGGGCTGAGCCGGCCATAACATAAATAAATAAATAAATAAAGGTTTTTCTTTTAAAGATAAAAAGCAGCTAGGGGCCAGGGATATAGCTCAGTGACATAAGTGCCTGCCTGGCAAATGCAAGTTCCTAAATTTGATACCTGGTACCACACACACACACACACACACACACACACGCACACACGCACACACACAAGATAAACAGCTATAAGAAGATAAGATAAAAATTACAAAGACTATAATTCAGAAGAATACAGTTAAATTTATGTGACCTTTCTATAAATTGTCTAGGTCTTAAAAATGCTGAAATTGTTGCGAGAATTTGCCTGTTTGCTTTAAAAAAAAAAACAAAAACCAAAAACTGATGAAGATTGGCAATATAATTCACATTTGATAGTATTATATAGGATGAATTTGTATATAAGCAATCTTCACTAGCACAGGATATGAATTTATTTGTTGAAAACTAAAGTATGTGGATTCTACTGGTGACTGCCGCCTACCCAGTGCTCGCTATCCATTTCTTGCTTCCAGAGTGATGTGACTCTTTGGACACATCTCCTGCAGTGGCCACAGCTCAGCTGGCACATAGGAAGCCCAGTGTGGGGGCGCACACCTGTGCTCCCAGCGCTCTCCCTTGTAATCCGCTTGGCATAATTATTACTTTTTTTCTACACATAGACTTTATGTTGCATCTCAGGATAGGAAATCACATGGTGAGCTACATTCCTGTTGTTTACAGAAGTGACTTTCTCAGAGTCTACTTGTGAATACTTTGTTAGCTTTCATTCAACTTAAATCAGAAGTTTTCTTTTTAAAGATGAAAAGATATAGATTTTGACTATAAATAACAGTATGTTCACATTTAAAGGAAATGTAAATATTCTACTAAATTAAATGAAGTTAAACAATTTGAAAAGGAACAGCATAAGGCTTTTTTTTTTTTTTTCCTTGTTTTTTTGTTTTTGTTTTTTGAAACGGTATTGCTGTATGGTTCAGAATGGCTGGCCTTGAACTCACTTTGTAGCCCAGGCTGATCTCGAACTTGCAACTATCCTCCTGCCTCAGCCTCCCAAGTGCTGGGATTATAAGTGTATACCACCATACCAGGCTTGTATAATAGCTTTGTATCACATCAGGGAATTTTTGTCTGGGTATCATCAAAACTTTTATTCAGGATGATTTCCTAATCTTGGACCAAAGAAACTTTTGAATATTTGACATATTTGATTACTAGTTGTCTTTTAAGATTGAAAATATCAAATGTTTTAATTTAGCTCTTTAGTGTTAGCTCTTTGGGGCGTGGAACAAAGTGGATAATTAAGCTTTTTCTTGTTGTTCTGAACATAGGAAGCTCTGGAGGAATCTGTGAGAAAAGTAAGCTGTATTCTGATGGTAAGAAGAAGTCCTTAAACACTGGGATTATCACTGTCCAGAACTATGGCTCTCATGTGCCTCCCAAAGTCTCGCACATAACGTTTGCTCATGAAGTTGGACATAACTTTGGATCTCCAGTAAGTATTGCCTAGCTCTGATGCTATTCGCCTTTCATTTTAAGTGATTTTTTTTTTTTGTTTACAGT
>PVKN010004105.1:0-34605 GCA_004027915.1 Capromys pilorides
TACTTGCCAGGCAGGCACTTATGCCACTGAGCTATCTCCCTAACCCCTAAATTATATTCTTGAACAAATACAAAAGAAAAAGGAAAAAAAGAAAAAGGAAAAAGAAATCATAAAAAATTTTATCCATATGAAAAAAATTCTAAGAATGTATACCTTTCTTTAAAGCTCATAATTTAAGCACTAAATAGCTAGAATACAAATGTAGGGTTAAAAAAAGGAAGGAAAGTGGGGCCAGGGAGATAGCTCAGTATAGTGTCCTAAATTCAATCCCTGGTAATGCCAAAAAAACAAACAAACAAAAAAAAACGGGAAGGAAAAAGTCACTCATTTCTCCACTCTTTATGCAATAATCAATACTTACACTGTGTATCATTAACAGTTAATGGCAAGGATAAACCAAGGAAAGACTGAACAGTATGTTTGACTTCTATTTGCTACTATTTAATAGCATTTTCAGGAAAAACTTCATTAAAAACCTAGGACAGGGGCCAGGGAGATAGCTTTGTGGCATAAGCGCCTGCCTGGCAAGTGCGAAGTCTTGAGTTCAAACCCTGATACTAAAAAAAAAAAAAAAAAAAAAAAAAAAAAGAATCAATATTTTGCGGGCCGGTGAGATGGTTCAGTGGTCTAAAGCGCCTGCTTAGGAAAGCTCAGGCAACTGTAGGGACTGTGGTTCGATCCCCGGCACCACATGCTG
This sequence comes from Capromys pilorides, assembly GCA_004027915.1. Classification (NCBI taxonomy): domain Eukaryota; kingdom Metazoa; phylum Chordata; class Mammalia; order Rodentia; family Capromyidae; genus Capromys; species Capromys pilorides. The sequence continues at coordinate 698 of PVKN010004105.1, forward strand.
CGCCAGCCCCACCACCAGGGCAGGCTGAGCCAGCCATAAAATAAACAAATAAAGAAACAAACAAGCAAACAAATAAATTAAAAAAAAAAAAAAAAAACCTAGGACAGGGCTGGGGAGATAGCCCAATGAATGGTCTAAGCACCTGCCTAGCAAGTGCAAGAACCCAAGTTCAATCCCAGGTATTGTATTCCATGCAGCCCCCAAAGGGGTATGGCACACGCCTGTAATCCTAGTGCTGGGGAGGCTGAGGCTGAGATAGGAGGATCACTATGAGTCTGAGCTGTGTAGGGAGACCCTGTAACAACAATAACTATAATATATATATATATATATATATATATATATATATATATTATAGTTATAGTATAATCTTATATATCATATATTTATTTATTTATTTAATCTAGGATAGACAAATCTGGTTACCAGGAGACAAAGACAAGCCATAGTGAAAAACTAGGAGTAGCACTAAGAAGGAAATTTTTTTACAGTGAGTCAACAGTTCTATCTTTACTACTGTAGGATTACATGAATCTGTATGTCATTAAATTATATAGAGCTAGCAATAAAACATAAATGCAGATTTTTAAAACTGGTGGGCCAGGTAGATAACTCAGTGGCATAAGTGCTTGCCTGGCAAGTGCAAGGTCCTGAGTTCCATCCCTGGTACAAAAAAAAAAAAAAGCACATTGTAAAGATCTATGGCATAGTCAATAGTAATGGCTGCATGGTGTAGTCAACATCAGTTTCTTGGTTATGATGTATTACAGCTAAATGAAATGCTACAACTAGGAAAAGTTGGAGAAAAGATACACTAATTGCTATTATATTTCTAATGACTCTATACTTATTTCACAAGGAAACATTTTAAGTGAATTGATTTTCAGTCTTTTGTTAGAACTACAATATCTTCAATCTTAATCCCATAAGCAAGAAGAGAACAAAATTTTCTTTTCTCTTTTTTTTTTTATGTTAGCATTTGAACCTAGGACATCCCCCCCCAACCGGGGATCGAACTCAGGACCTTGCACAACCTTGCACTTGCACCACTGAGCTATCTCCCCAGCCCCTAAACCTAGGGACTTTGAAATGAGATATATTTCCATTTTATTTTATTTTGAGACAAGATCTTGCTAAATTGTCCAAACTGGGCTCAAACTCTGTATCCTCCAGTCTTTGCATCCCAGACTACTGGACTATGGGCACGTGCCACATCTGGTTTAGGGTTTGCTTTTTGGAGACAAAACACTTTTCAATGTAGCTACACCATTATCTTTAAGGATAATAAACCAGAAATGGTGTCAAAGTTTAAACTTGGTGGCCAAGTTTAAATCCAGTTTGGGATGATAATCCAAAGCCTATAAATTAAAAACTAACGGGCATGTTTTATGGGTACAATTTCAGAACACGGGAAATAAATAGTTCGCTTTTCTTTTTTTTTTTTTTTTTCTTTTACTTCTTTAGAGGGTAGCTGAATGAGGCACGGGGACAGGAGGAACCACGTGTCTGGCCCTGAGGGCGCCTAGCAGGACAGCAGATCCCTTACCTCAGCAGATCTGGACACAGCACCAGCGCCTGCAGTACGTCTTCCACCTGCTCCGGGATGTCCCCGTGCGCCTCGTGCAGCTGGTGGGTACACGCCTGCGCCAGCTCCCACTCTCCCCTCCGTAGGCATTCACAGAAGAAGCCAAAAAGCTGCTTCTCGGTAGTAGTTTCCTCTTCTCCAAAGGGATGATTCATTTTGCCAGCACAGAGCGCAGGGAGGTAGAAAGAGACGCGTTACGCGGAGCACATCCTCAGTGGTCTCGTTCGTGGAGCACTTCCTAGAAGAGCCACACGCGAGCGTGAGAGAGACAGGAGCTAGACACACCAGCGACTAGGGACCAAGGCGGGAAAGGCGGGGCTTGTTTTCATAAATAGTCTTTTAAATGTGACACGTTACTACCTCTTTTGGAGAACTGCCACTTGCTCCAAGGGGGAGACTCCATCGCTACTCTTACCCTAAGTTTAACAATATCGATAGCTGTATCGGCGGGGCTAAGACCTTATTCCCTGTGGAACGCTTAGCCTAGGCTGCCTTCAAATCCCCAGGGGATCACTTCAGCGGGAACACTCCTGTTTTGAGCCTCTTAAGGCAGAGGATTGAAAATCAGGAGAAAATTTGTATCAGAAGAGCAATGTAGGGTTGGGGGAGCGATGGCCAGGGACACTTCCTACTGGGGTCCTGGAGGGCGCCCCGCCCTCACGCGCGCCTTACACTCACCTGTTCCAGGGGCCCAAAGCGACAAACATCCCAACGCAGCCATGTTTGAGCAGGGTCAGGTGACAGACTCCGCTGAGAACAGTGGTGGCGGAGGTAGGCGTGTCCAACGAGAGCGCTATTCCTATTGGCTGAATCAAGGAAATATGCAAATGAGGTGCCATATTTGTTTGAGACACGTGACAAGACCACGCCTGACTAAGGAGAGCTAAGATGCTTAGGAAGTTAGAGGGACTAGCTAGTTCGCAGGAGACTGTCTTCCTCAATTAGCGTCTTCCCTCAGCATCTTTAGTTCTGCAGTAGTGGATCAGGAGGCAGGAATAGTTACGCTCCTTTTGTTTTCTTTCTTTCTCCCTAACATGTGAAGTTAACATTTACTTAGCAATTACCAGTGATAGTGCATGCGTTTTTCTAACTTTCTTTTTCTTTTTTGAGATAGGGCTGGCTTTGCTATGTGGTCCAGCCTCCTACCTTGCTAGCCCCCTGCCTCTGCTTCTTGACTGTTGGGATTACAGGTGTGTGCACCACCACACCCAGCTGCTGGACAACTTTTAATTAAATGATGTGCTAGGTAGGCTCTGTTTTTTTGTATCATTTGGATTTTATTTACTCTGTCAGGTTATTACACTAAGGAGACAATGCAATGTTTATACATGCGCCTGAAGTATGTCTTCCCACAGTATGTCTGATTTATTTCACTTGTGAGTATAGTCTTTAGTTGCATGCATGTACTCATAAAAGCCTCCAGTTTATCTTATGTATGTATGTATGTATGTATGTATTATGCGTGTATGTCTTTTTGAACCTAGGTCTCACTATCCAGCTAAGGCTGGCCTTGAGTTCACTTTGTAGTTTAGGCTGGTCTTGAACTCACTATGATCCTCCTGTCTCGGGCTCCCAGTGCTTGGATTACAGGAATATACCACCACACCTGGGCATTATCTTTCTTTATAGCTGAGTCATACTCCCTTGTATAAAAATATCACATCTTTTTATCTATTCCTCAGTTGATGGGTTGTTTCCAAGATTTAGTTATGACAAAATGCATTGCTATAAACATGGGTGCACATATATTGCTATGGAATGATGTTTTCAGCTCTGAAAAAATATCCAGAAAGGGAATAGCTGGCTTGAATAGGACCTCTAATCCTAATTTTCTGAGGAATCTCCACGCTGATTCCCATAGTGGTTCTACCATCCCACACCCCTACCAACCATGGAGAACGCTTGCTTTTTCCCCAAGGCCCCTTCAGTATTTGTTTTTAGTTGATTTCTTGACGATAACCATTTTTTTCTGGGGTGAGATGGAATCTCATTGTTGTTTTAATTTGCATTTCTTGAATGACCAATGGTGTTGAACAATTTTTCATATATTTCTCCCTCTGAAAAATGTGTATTCATCTCAGATGCCCATTTTTTGATTGGGTCTTTGATATCAAAGACCTAATCTTTGATTGCGGGCTTGACATTTTTAATTCTTTATATGTTCTAGATAGAAGTCCTTTGTCAGTAGGATGGTCGGTTATAATTGTTTTCCATTTTATGGATTTTCCTTTTACTCTGTTGGTGATCTCTTTGGTGTGCAAAAACTTTTCATTTTTTTAATGTATTTTGTACAGGATCTCACTACGCAACTCAGACTCCTAGAAATCCTTCTGTTTTCAGCCTCCTCAGTGCTGGGATTACAGGCTTGCACCACCGTGCCTGGACTGGGTGGCTGGCTCAGTGGGCTTGGCCGGTGCAGCATGTGAGGCCAGGAATTGAAACCTGGTCCTGTGCCTGCCTAAGCAGGCTCTTAGTCTGCTGAGCTATCTCACCAACCCTTTTTCTGTCCTTTTGGAATAAGATCTTGATATTTAGTTCAGGCTGGACTTCAAGTCTCTAGGTAGCCCTGGCTGGCCTCGAACTTGTAGCAATCTTCTTGCCTCAGTATCTTGAGTGCTGGGATTACAGACCTGTGCCACTATGCCTGGCTCAACTTTTCAATATGATGTGATGCTAGTTGTTGATTTTTTGAAGTACTTTCCGTGCAGTCTCCGTTTTTGTTCATGAACTCTTTGCCTACCCTTACATCTTCAAGATTTCTACCTACTTTCTCCTCCAGTAGAGTTAGTGTTTCTGTTTTAATTAGATCCATCTTGACTTTAGTGTGTGGAGCTAGACATGAGTCTAATTTTAATCTTTGGCATGTGGAGAGCCAGTTTTTCCTGCACCATTTATTAAAGAGGCTCTCTTTGTTCCAGTCGACATGTTTAGCCCCTTTGTCAAAGATAAAGTGCCTGTAGGCCCTATTTTAGAAGTTGAGTAAAATGTGCTTCCTTTTTTCAAGTGAGGGTAGCAGGCCAGTGTCTTAGTTACTTTTCTCTCGTTGCTGGGACAAACACCTGACACTCAAAATGAGGGAAGGAAAGGTTTATTTAGCTCACAGTTACTGGAGGTTTCAGTCCATATTCAGCTGGCTCCAAGGCAGAGCGGCACAAGGGAGAGGGCAGCCTTCATGGCAGCAGGCTAGAGTGCAGGGAGAGAGCTAGCAGCAGCTCAAGCAGCTAACTTCTCTTCCTTCCTTACTTTGAAATGCAAATCACCTGCCCCAGGGCAGGTGTGGTACTCATTTCCACGATAACCAATTACAAATTCCAGAAGCTGCGCCAGGACTGCATGAGGCTTTGGGGAGATACCTATACACAAACCATAACAGCCAGTAATTACAATATGGTGGGCTAAATCATGTGACAGATAAAAGGGGGTTGTACAGGGGAGAGTAAAGAATAAGCATGGAGGGGCCGGCGAGATGGTTCAGTGGTCTAAAACGCCTGCTTGGGAAGGCTCAGGCAACTGCAGGGACTGCAGTTCGATCCCCGGCACCACATGCTGCGCCAGCCCCACCACCAGGGCAGGCTGAGCCAGCCACAAAATAAATAAATAAAGAAACAAACAAATACAACAAGCAAACAAATAAAAAAATAAATTAAAAAAAAAATTAAGAATAAGCATGGAGTTTTCAAAAACATAATAATCTGAGACCAGGTCTTAACTCTTTGTCAGGTTTCTTCATCACAGCTGCCTTTACTCCAAGCCTTGTCTAGTGTCCTTCTTGTTTAATCAGAATCTTAGTTTTCCCTGATATGTGTGGTTCACTTTGAATAATTTCAGTCAGCATTTCACCAACAATTTTACCACCAAAGGTGTGGTGAGAAGAATAAATTGAAACAAACAGCCAGCTATGCTGGTACAAATCTGTAATCCCAGCACTGAAGAAACTGAGGCAGGAGTATCTCCATCAGTTCAAGACCAGCCTGGGCTACATAGCAAGATGTTTCTCAAAAAACTAAACCAGACAAAAAGAAAACCACAGTAAAAAACAGAATGCTGCTGAGAAGATAGCTCAGTAGCTTAAATGTCTACTTGGTGAGCCAAAGGTCTTAAGTTTGATCTCAGGTATCAAAAACAAAACCCCCCAGAAAGCTCTGCCAAGGGCTGGCAAGATGGTTCAGTGGTCTAAAGCACCTGCTTAGGGAAGCTTTAGGCAATCTCAGGGACCGCAGTTCCATCCTGGGCATCACACGCTGCACTAGCCTTACCCCCAGGGCAGTCTGAACCGGCCATAATACAAAAAAAAAAAAAAAAAAAAGCTCTTCTAAAAACTCCTGTGACAAGTGGTGGACTGTCTTCCATTCTCCAGAAAACATGCTTGCTTGCTTGCTTTCTTTCTTTCTTTCTTTCTTTCTTTCTTTATTTATTTATTTATTTATTTTTTTGAGACAGAGTCTAACTATGTAACCCAGGGTGTCCTAGAACTCCCAGAAATCCTCCTGCCTTAGCCTCACTAGTGTTCATTAGTCAATTTTCAAATGCAGTCTTTTTTTTTTTTTGGCAGAACCAGGGTTTGAACTCACGACCTTGCACTTGCCAGGCAGGCACTTGTGCCACAGAGCTATCTCCTCAGCCCCTTAATGCAGTCTTCTTAAAAATTTATTTACGGGGACCGGGGGAGATAGCTCAGTGGAGTAAGTGCAAGGTCCTGAGTTCAATCCCTAGTACTACAAATTAATAAAATAATAATAATAATAATGATAATAATAATAATAACTTTTTTTGTGTGGCTGGCTCAGCCTGCCTATGGGGGCAGGACTGGTGGAAATCTAACTGCAGTCCCTGCACTTGCCTAAGCTTGCTTTAGACCGCTAAGCTAACTCTCTGGCCGGTCAAATGCAGTCTTTTTGAGACAGGGTCTCACTATGCAGTTCAGGCTGGCCTTGAACTCACTTTTGTAGCCCAGGCTGGTCTCGAACTCACACTGATCCTCCTGCCTCAGCCTCCCAAGCGTTGGGATTACAGGTGTGCGCCACCACACCCGGCTCAGATGCAGTCTTATAAGAAAGAAAATGCACATGGTTTCTCTTGTTTCACATTTTCCTTGGTGATGTTCTTGCCCCAAGGTTTTTTGTTTTTGTCTTTGTGAGACAGCATCTTGCAGCACAGCTCAGTGTAGTACTGAGCTCACTTTGTAGTCCAGGCTGATCTTGAACTCCCTGCATTACTCTCCCTAGTGCTGGGATTACAGGTGTGTGCAACCACACTAGGCTCCTACCCCCTTTTTGATAAGCACTACCATGAGAAATAGATGAGCACGCCTGGCAAAGGCCACTTAGAGAGAAAACTACAATTCCCAGCAAGCTGCGGGGCCAACCGGCACCTCTACCCGCCTCTGATTGGGTAAATGGGCAGGCGACAACCAACCCGCGCTTCGCTTGTTGCTTTGTGGCGCTTTCCGCGTGGAACTGTGTAAGGGATGGGGAATTTTTGAAAGTTGGATCCTGGAGACCCGGTACGGGAAAGTTTTCTGTAGCAGAAAATTGTGGGGAGTGGGTGTGCTCTTTATTCCTGCTGCCTCCCGGCCCGTGAATGTTAATTCGAGGTAGTGAAATCTCTGTTGGGTGTGGGCACGCCCCCTTCAACTGGTAGGGATTGGGGGGCGGCTCTGGTTTTCTTTGGGGAAGGAGGGGCGATTGGAAGCTGCGCTTCGTTGGAGAAAGCATTTGTGAAGGAGACTCTGGTAACGTTTTCGCCTCTTCATTTCCACTTTGGGCGCCTTGGGGTGTGTCTGTAGGAGAAATCCAGAGACTGCCCCACTTGAAATGGCGTGGAAGAGAGCGCAGTCTCGAGTCAGAACCTTGGATTCGAACGCGGGTCACTCGGGTGGCTGTTTGACCTTGCGCGTTTCTTCTGAGCTTCTGTGGCCTTATCTATAAAATGAGATAAAAACCAGAAGCAGTGGTAACAGTGTCTCCACCATGAAGATGTTGTCTTGCTGGTGGAAAGGAAAGAGTTTAATTTTCAGGGTTGAATCACCTCCCCTTGCCTCAGAACACAAAGGCAGGCGCACACGCCGAAGAAACCTACAAAAGACGTCATGACACGTTGAGATTATGGTAGAAACATGTACCCGGCAGGGTGGAAGAGCGACTGGAAGGAAAGTTTTGTGGAAGAAAGTCAGGCAGAAAGGTGCTGGAGTGACCTTATGGGTACCTTCTTGGCTGGAGAACAGGTTATGTGAGGGGCAGCGAATGGTGTTTGTTGAATGCATTGATGAGGGCGACTGGTGACTGAGAACTGTGGCGCCACCCACTACCTCCTACCTTGGAGGCTACAATCACCGTTGTTATGCAGATGAGAAACCCTCCGTCCTGGGCGGTGGAGTTACTTCTGGAAAGCCAGGAGCTGAGCCTTACAATCCCATTAGGAGTGCGAGGGAAGTAAGGGGCCCAGTTTTAATAGTTTTCGAAATAATTGATCCTGTGGTTTCCTGGTGCCAGAGGATATTGTAAGGGTAAAAAGTGGCTTGTCTGCTTCCTTCGCACATTTTAGTAGCATGCTTACTGCATGGCCGTGATTAGTTGTGTACCTCTCTTTTTATCTCTTAGGTGTAAGTTCCCCAAGGGGAGGAATTATACTAAGATGCTTCTTATTTTTTTTTTTTGAAATTTTATTTATTTATTTATTTGTCTGCTTGTTGTGTTTGTTTGTTTCTTTATTTATTCATTTTGTGGCTGGCTCAGCCTGCCCTGGTGGTGGCGCTGGCACAGCATGTGGTGCCGGGGATCGAACTGCAGTCCCCGCAGTTGCCTGAGCCCTCCTAAGCAGGCGCTTTAGACCACTGAACCATCTCGCCGGCCCCTAAGATGCTTCTTATATATCGCAGAATTCAGCAGAGTCTGTGCTTAAATGTTTTTGTAAGGAACCAATACAAATGAATGGAGAGTAGGTTTTTGGTTTTTTTTTTTTTTTTTGGTCTTTTTGAGACAGGGTCTGGCTATGCAGTTCAGGCTGGCCTTGAGCTCACTTTTGTAGCCCAGGCTGGTCTCCAACGTGTACTGATCCTCCTGCCTCAGCCTCCCAAGTGCTGGGATTACAGGCGTGCAGAATTGGTTATTGTTGAAGTCTCTATTTTTTGGTTTACAGAGTTTTTTTTTTTTTTAAAGTTGGTTGAATTAATCAGTTTAGATGGCATTGTTGCCCAGAGCTACCTATTTAAAGAGACTAGGTAATAACAGCAGATAGATATTATTTGGTAAACTTTTCTACTAGGGAAGCAAATTGATACTAGCACATTCACATTTTAGAAGGTATATGTATACATGGGCATATCTTGTGTGTGTGTGAGTGTGAGAGAGATTTGCCCTGATTTAGAGAATTCAGGTATTAAATATGAATGTGGAAATACATATCTTAATTCGTAATTATATTGTTTTATTTCCTGGGATAAAGAAAAGTTCACATTTCAGTTCTTTCCAGAGGATATTTTGCCATCTGAGTGACATACAGGCTTTCCTTTGTAGGCATTGTTAAAGAAATCACTGCTCCCCAAAGATGAACATTTGAGTTTCAACCAAGTGTAGCAAGAGCTTTGTAAGCAGACTATAAAAAACAGGTTTAGTTTATCAATAACACTCATAATAATAAAATGGCATTTAACTCAGGCTTCTTCTGACTGCTAGGAAGAGGAAAGATTAAATATGGTTATGGACTTGAAATAGAATGTAATGGTTGCATGAATAGGTGACAATGTTAGACTGGACTTAAATTCTGGAGCCACTGTACTTTTTCTGGTGACAGCAGACTAGCTGTTATTTCTAGATTAGTTTTATATGAACATGAGGCTAATAATCTGTTTTCTTCAGGCCTTTGAGAATAATAAGTGTGATAATTAAGGTTAAGCTTTGGAACAGTTAAGTACAGAAAGTACTTAACAAATGTTGTTATTATTAGTGTTCACTGATGGTGAAGACTCTTTAGGGGTGCTACTTAGACATATGCCTTGGAGGGAGAGTATCTTGGCTATGCCTGGCCATCAGGAGAGTAAATGGCTGCAACAGACAAGTGCAATTAGCTCTTGTTCTAGAGACTTCATTTGCTTCCCTGTACCTGACCTGTTTGTGATGAAGCAGGTCATGAAAGTATGATTTTTCACTGATTGTATGACAGGCCCCAGAGAACACAGGTGTGGAAGAACTGTTTACCATGGAATCCAGGGAGATTTGGAACCCAAAGCCCACCTGTAGTTTTGTCTGTGAGGCCAGCCGCCCAGATGGAAGATGTCAATTTACCACCTTGAGAATTCCTGGAGACTATGTCTCTGAGGAGGAAGATCTGCTTGTTGAATGGGTTATATGATCAGCTCAGAGATCTTTGTGTTGCCTACGGGGCTGCTGGCCACCCTCATGGATTTTTGCTAGTCATATGAGCCACTGGTGGGCTCTTCTTTGTGGATGTCCTTTGTTATGTGGAGCTGGGCTCCACCATCACCAAGTCAGGGGCCAGCCCTGTTTTTACTCTAGAGGTCTCTGGGGGCTTCGTTGCCTTCATGCCTCTGTGGACCTCACTGCTAATTTGTGTGTGTGTGTGTGTGTGTGTGTGTGTGTGTGTGTGGAGTCTCACGACGCAATTCAGATTCATAGTGATCCTCCTTTTTCAACCTCCCTAGTGCTGGGATTATAGGTGTGAGCCACCATGCCCTAACTCCAGCCAGTTCAGCATGCCCAGGGGAGGGGCTGGCATGGCAGGTGGTGCCAGGGATCCAACCTTGGCCCCTGCGCTTGCATAAGCAAGTGTTTAGTCCACTGAGCTGTGTCGCTGGCCCTCTCACTGCTCATTGTTGAGCCTATCAGTCAAGGTATCATCGCTATCACCTTTGCCCACTGTATCATCCTGCCTTTCTTGTTCACCTGTTACCCCTTTTACCTGGTCTCTTGTCTTCTGCTATTGCGTGCATGTGTCTGCTGACATTGGTGAACTGTGTCTCTGCCAAGTGGGGTACATGAGTACAGGACAGTTCCCTTATGCCCAGATTCTGTGCTCATTGGTGTCACTATCAAGGGCCTTACTGAATTGCCAGGAATACTCTCAATGCTTTCAGGATGCCTTTGAGGGCTTCTTGGGGTGTGGAAGACCTCTCTTGCCTTCTTCCCTGCCTGTTTCTCTTACTCAGGTCCATGCACCCTTAATTTTGTAACAGAAGAAATAAAAAAAATCCACAAAGAAATTTGTCTTGGACTTTGGGATCTCTGTCACTTCTGACGTTTACCTATGTGCTGACCAACATGGAGTGCAGAGCATTTCATTTGTCCTTGACATTTGGCATATTCAGCTGGATCATCTTTGTTGCTGTTGGCCTCTTTTGCATCAGTGGCCTTAGTGTATCTGTGTTTGCTTCGTCAGGCATGTTCATGTGGGCTTCCATGAGGACTGTCTTCCAGACCCTCTGTCCCTGATCTACATTGAAGTTTTACACCTATCCTTGCTTTATTGTTCAGTTCTACTATGGTAATCATCTGCCTCACTATGGAGAATATTTTCCTGTCATCAAGTACTTCAGCTGCTGGTTCTTTTGTAGGCCTCTCAGCCATGGGACAGCTGTACCTTCGTTGGGAAGAGCCCTACAGGCTCCTGCCTCTCAAGCAAAGCCTGTTTTTCTCTGTCATGTGCTGCATAAACTCCATGTGATTGTACCTCTTTTCAGTGATGGCATTAATTCCCTTACTGGTATTAAAATATCTCTCTCTGGTCTCTGTCTACTTCATGGGTGTCTATCTGCCGGAGTCCCAGATGCTAATCTTTATTTGGAAAGTCCTGGCTACTGTCACCAGAATAGTGAAGCAGCTTTGCTTTTGTATGTGTCCTGACAGAGCTTGATGGAGCTAAGGAGAGAAAGGCTGAGAGGAAAGCTGACCTCCAGGTGACATCCCCTGAGGCTGGAAAGGCTGACCACTTATGGCCACAGCCACCAAAGTCCAAATAACAAGACTGGGTGGGCCCAACTTTCCTCAGTTGTAGTCTGTTAACTCACATCATGTAAGGGGGCAAAGAAGCAGTATGCACACATTGGTAAGCTAGGGGAGGGTATTCAGGGTCAGGGTCGGCCTGAAGGTGGGACCCTCAGGATGTCAGGAAATTAAGGGGCAGAGGAATGTTGCTCCTGGTTGGGAGAAGTATCCCTGACAACCATGTACTTGGTAAATTGCAGTGGTAGAAGAAGGAATGGAAGGTTGATGACTAGCTCTGGGATCAGCGGCTATTTGAAGAAGTCTGAATCTCTGTGAAGAGGCTACCTTATGATTGAGTCCAACTACTTGACTTTAGAAGCTTGAAATGCCACCATTTCAGCAGGGTTTGGTGTTTCATGCCTATAATCCCAGCACTGAGGAGGCTGAGGCAGGAGAATTCTTGTGGGTTTGAGACCAGCTTGAGCTACAAAGTGAGCTCAAGACCAGTCTGAACTGCATAGCAAGACCCTGTGTAGTGGATATCTAGCTGGTGGTCACCTTGCTACATCCAGCTGAATTGAACTAGTGTGGTGCTAGGTGTGGAAATCCCACTTGAGGATTGTTGCTAGTAGCATAAGAGGCAGAACTAAAGAAGCTGTCAAGACACTGCCGGGATTGCTGTTTGGAGAAGCTGTTGGAGCTGTTGGCAGCTGCTAGTTCCCTTGGGTTGTTCTGCTGGGTAACCTTGTTCTATTGGCTTTCATGATGAACTTGGCTGTTCTTGTTGCTGGAGGAGCTCAGGACCCTCACTTTTGTGGAGAATGGCTGTGGTTCATTTTGGGAAGCTCTTCCTCTTTTTGAGCATTGCTTCCTTGGCTGTGCTGGGGAAGTTGGTGCACTGCTCAGCCTCATGGAGAAAGAAGCTTGTCGCATTGACTTTCCTGATGGGAACTCAACTTTCTTCATCGCTGGAGCAGCTTGGGACCTCACTGTTGCTGAGGATGGCTGTGGTACTTTGAGGGAGCTCTGGTTCCTAGCTAGAGCATTACTGCCTGGCTCCAGTGCAGATCTCTCACCCTGCTAGCACAGATCCTTCATTCCTCTGTATAGACTTTCTAGCTTCCACCACTGATTGTGGGGCTCTTCAGGGCAGAACCATTAAGCAGGCCTGCATGAGACCTTCTCCTAGGCTCTAGGCCTCCAGTTGGCTTGTGGGAAACATTGGTATGGGCTCTAGGTCTGCAGCTGGACTCATGCAGGATATTGGGATCCAAGACCACAGCTGGATCCTTTGGTTTTTAGTGTGTGAACATATTTCTTGCAGTCTGTATATGATTCTTTGGAGATTATAAAATACTATTATAAAATGTGTCTTGTAGTGCATTGTTTCCCTTGCAAAACATCAAACCATGACATCCTGTCTCTGAAAAACAAAACAAAACACTACCATTTCTGTCAGTGGTTCAAAATTTTTCCCTGGGAAAAGGGTTGCATTCCTTTAATATTTATTTTATTTTGGGAGGCATGAGCAACAGAGCTTTAATGTGGGGATAGTGTTTCTCCCATTTCCTGAATTCTGCGAAAGGGGAGTATCACTATCCTGGAACTTCACGCTCAAATAAACAATAAGATGGATGGGAGGAAGTCTTTTCAGGGCCTCAGAAATGCCCACTGAAGGTCCCTTGTGTCAAGGCTGACCTCTCAGTTGTGGGGTCATGTGCTCCGAGAGCTGCCTGATCTCATTGCATACAGATTATCCAGCTCCTCAAGGAGGTCCTGGCTGTCTGACTGAATTTCTCTGGCTCATATAAGAAAGGGAGCCTCTGGGCCCCTACCAAGTTGGCACCCAATTGTACCCTTTCTAGCTGGAGGCCTGTGCTTCAGTGGAGGCTGTTGGTCCTGAAACAGGGTGGGATGAACTTTGTTACTTCCGCTGAAAGGAAGCAGCACTGTAACTAAGGGGTTTTGCTACTGCTGCCACCAAATTCAAACACCTGGATTCTATTACTGCTGATATTTAATCTGGAGTACCAACTCTAGGAAAACATTAGTGTTTGTCTATAGGATGAAATAAGTTATGTTTATAAGTACCTGAAAATGGGGTCTCTCCAGACATTTTTTAAAAAAATTATTTATTTTTTTGCAGGACCGGGGTTCAAACTTATGACCTTGTACTTGCCAGGCAGGCACTTGTGCCTTGGAGCTACCTCCCCAGCTCCTCCCAGACATGATTTTAACACCACATTTTATACTCAATTTTATAGTCTTCTTTTGTGTATCTTACCCATAATGACAAACCTTAAAGATTTTTAAAAATCATGTTCTGTGACACATCATCAGTATGTAGACATATCAGCAACATATTGCTGGGCATGTTGGCGCATGCCTGTAATCCCGGCACTCAGGAGACTGAGGCAGGAGGTTCGTTGTCTGCAAAGTAAGCTCAAGGCCAGCCTGAACTGCATAGTGAGACTCTGCCTCAAAAAGAACAAAAACAAAACAACAATGGAAGAAGCAACAACGTATTGCTAGCACCAGGTGCAGCTCCAACAAGGACAGATGAACACCTTCATGAGTCCGCTGTCTGGCAGTCTGCTTTCAAGGATCACCCTTTATTTTCTTGAGACTTTAGGTCTTTGTTGTAGTTGATAACAAGTAAATCTCTGGGTTTCTGGTATGAACACTGAGTGCTGTAGTGTTCTGGAATTCAGGTAGATCCCCTGAAATCTACAGCTGTCAGTGCCGTAGACGACACTATGTGGACCCACAGGATGTTCGTTCCTCTCTCTGAGGGTGGGTGTGAGGCACGGCTGTGCAGATCTAAGCAAGTCCACCCTGGTGATGTGGTTGTTCTTTTTTTGAAAACTCCATGCCAGACATCATCCTCTCTTCTGTCCTGGTCACTATAATCTGTTCACACTCCTAGCTGCTTTCGGGGTTAGTGCACACCTCTTCTGCCAGCCTTCCCTTGCCAAAGGCTTGGCGGGGCTGCAGTCTCGGGAACAAGAACTTGGTACTTGTGAAACTTCTGTTATTTTTTCCATCAGTGAAGGCTCTGGAAAAGCACTGCTTTGATCTCTGTAAACATTCTGAAGTGGTCTTATGTTCCTGTGTTGTGATAAACTGGAGTCTCCTCTTAAAAGTTTCTATAGCCCTGCCTTTTTGAGTTATTTATTGTATTTCATTTTATACTTGGATAATTGGAAGAATTTTTATTTTAGAGTTTTGGATAACCCATGTTGTCTTATTGCTGAGACCAAATATAATAGACCAAAGATCATAGGGCAAAGGTTTATGTAGTTCAGTTTGTAGAGGTTCTAGTCCATAATCAGCTGGCTTCAAGGCAGGGTGGCACATGGCAGAGAGGCAACAGTTCATGATGGCAAAAGACAGCAAAAGTAACAGCAGAATCTGAACAGTGTCTGTCCCCTTTATAGTCAATCCAGGCTGCTGGAATTAGGGTGATTACAATCTAATCAGTGGACTGACCCAGCAGTCACCCACTCTTAGTCCCAGCACCCTTTTCCTCAGCGTTGCAGCACTGATCAATCACACACTCTAGATTTAGCCACTTCTGAAAAAGGTCTGACTGCATGAGGCTTTGTGGGGACATCTAGACACAAACCATAACAGCCCATTTGCTATCATGTATGTTATTATTTTTTCAAGGTTTCTGTTTTTTTTTTTTTTTTTTGCTGGATCTGAAGTCATGAGTAACAAGAAACTAAGACGAGTGGGTTTATCACAAGAACTGTGTGACCGGCTGAGCAGACAACAGATTGTTACCTGTCGGGTAAAATTAATTTTTTTGTTAAGAAATATGTTAGATACTAGTTAACTTTAAGTAGAGCCTAATTACTCTTAAGCCTAGCATATAAAAACTTAGTTTTACCAAAAATAAAGTTAAACAATGGCACTTTTAAGTAAGTCACTTAAATTCGTTTATTGAGCTTCAGTTTGCTTGCATTTTGTGGGAAGAATGGTCACAGTATACAGTGCATTGCCCTTGTCCACCTACTTAGGGTTCTAGTGAAGTTTCATCCACTTAAAAGAAATTGTGTAGAGAAATATGACTCGGTCTGGAGACCATATTCAACATTGATAAAGAGAAATTAATATTTAGGACTTTAATGTTTAGAATCTTTTAATATTTAGAATCTTTTTCATGTTGTGGGGTTTTATTATTTTCTTCTCAGGAAAATAAGTTTTTAAGATTTTTATCCATTTAAAAAATCATTTATAAAAAAATCGTTTATTTATTTATTTTTAAGTATTTGGTACAAGGCCTCGCTTTGCAGGTCAGACTTGTAGTGATCCTTTCTGTTTTCAGCTGCCTCAGCATTGTCTCAGTGGCCAGCTCAGTGCGCCCTTGGGCAGAGTCGGTGCAGCAGGTGGCGCCCAGAGGTGGTGCCCAGAGTTGAACCTGGGTTACTGTGCTCACCTAAGTAGGCGCTTCGTCTGCTGAGCTATCTTGCTGGCCCTTTACACATTTTGTAATCCTCAGATTCCCATTTTAATGATCATACGTTTATTTTTATTTAATGAACATTTTAATTGAGTATGAGGCCCTAGGTTCAATTCCTATAACTGAAAAGTATAATTATTTGATCTATAATAAGTTATATTTATTAGATATAGACAATATTAATTGAACATGCACTTTTCAATTCCAGTGTCTTTGTTATGCATATATGTTTAACATTTTTTCTTTATGTCTCTTTAGGACTTCTTATGTCTGTCCCCACTGGAACTTATGAAGGTGACTGGCCTGAGTTATGGAGGTGTTCATGAACTTCTGTGCTTGGTCAGCAGGGCCTGTGCCCCACAGATGAAAACGGTATCTGTGTACACAAAAATACGTATGAGCATATTTCTATTATGATTTGATTATGGCATTTAAAATCCTTTTTTGGGATCAAGCAAAAGTAGAGATGAACATCTCAAAAATATTGTTTCCTACTATAGAATTAATCCCTTAATGAGAATTTATGAAAATTTTATGTATTTAAATTCAGGCAGGCTGGTGAGATAGCTCAGCAGACCAAGTGCCTTCTTAGACAAGCTCAGTGATGGGGTTTTATCCCTGGCACCATATGCCACCGAGACTGGGTATGGTGGCACCTGTAATCCCAGTGCTGGGGAGGCTGAAAACAGGAGGATCACTACGAGTCTGAGCTGCATAGTGAGACTCTATTTGGTACAGTAGGGTTTTTAATGTACCAAATACATTAAAAAACAATTAAACTAAACTCAGGAGAGGCAATTTCTAAAATGTGGGAATTATGGAGCATCATAAAGTTTTTGTGTTTTTCTGTAGGCAGTACTGATATTTGAAAATGTCATTTTTGTCAGGTAGGATTTGAGGGCCTTATGTCTAAATTATACTCTTAATTTTGTAAAAAACTGTTTACTTATTTATTTATATTATGGCCAGCTCAGCCTGCTCTGGGGGTGGGGCTGGCCCAACATGCGATACTGGGGATCAGACTGTGGTCCCTGCAGTTGCCTAAGCAGGTGCTTTAGACTGCTGAGCTATCTCACTGGCCCAATACTCTTAATTTTTGAATGTCCCTTTGTCTGTGACAGTGACCTCTACTCTCCTTACTCTATTATTGTGTGTTCATAATTGCACTTATTTGTGCTTTCTGATTGAATAATGGTGGGGAGAACATGGAGGAGCAAAGTGGCTCACCTCAGGTGGTAGAGGAGCAGAAAGAGAAAAAACGGACCTGCTTCCCTGTGTCTACTTCAAGGGCTTAGCCACAGTGTTTCAACTTCCTCTAGACCCTGTTAATGCAGAATGTGTAGTGTTTTAGTGTGTGTGTGTGTGTGTGTGTGTGTGTGTGTGTGTCTTAGTTACTCTTCTATCATTGCTGGGACAAATACCCGACACTCAAAATGAAGGAAGGAAAGATTTATTCAGCTCACAGTTTTACTGGAGGTTTCAGTCCATACTCAGCTGGCCCCAAGGCTGAGTGGAACAGGGCAGAGAGCATCCAGTTCATGGTGGCGGAACAGCAACAATCCAACAGAGGCAACCGACCAACCAAGGCGCAGAGAGCAACAGCCTGAGTCTGTGTTTCTGTCTCTCTTTATATCACATTCAGGCTCTCTGCCTCAGCCTATCTGCCTTAGGCCACACCCATAATCGCAGAAGGACTCAGACCCATAGTCCTATCTGTATTAAAATATATAATCCCAGTGGATCATGAATCAAGTCTCAAACTCGAGAGGTCCCCACCCCATTATTGCATGAGGCTTTGGGGGGACAACTAGACATAAACCATAACTGTGTGTATGTATGTATGTGTGTGTGTGTGTGTGTGTGTGTGTGTGTATATATTTTATATTTTTTTAGGTGTGTGTGTGTATGTGTGTGTGCATGTGCAGTTACAGGTGTGCACCACCATGCTGGAACTCCCATCACAGGCTCAGCAGTCCCAGGGGGGTGGGGGCGGGGCAGGGACCAGGGCCAGCAAGGCATGCAGTGTGAGGGATCTAACCCTGGCCCCTGCACTTACCTAAGCAAGTGCTTAGTCTGCTGAGCTATCTCATTGGCCCTAGGATAAGAAATATTTAAGAAGTAGAGTTAACAGGATTTGGTGACTATTTAGCTGTGGAAAGTAGACAAGCACAGAAAAATGTCAGATGATTCCCTCATTTTTGTTATGAGAAACTGCATGGTCCCATTGCCAGAGATAAGGAATACTAAAAGGGGAAGCTGAGGGCAGACCGTGAATTCAGTTTAGTTATTGTCTAATTTGAGGTACTCATGAAACATTGGAGGCGATGCAATGGTAGTTAAATTCATATATGGACCTGGCCCTAAGAGAAGCTTGCCCTAAAAGTATGTGCTGGAAGTCACTGGAGAAAAACCAGGAGCAATCATCCAGGAAGCAGAAATACAGTAAGGAAGGGGGAGAATGTAAGATGGATTCTCTAGTGATGCCATGCCAGTATTTAAAGTTCAAATTAGCTAATGAGTCTGAGAAGCTGCAGCTACCAAAGTAAAGGAAAAGCTAGTGTGCTGTCATATCATAAAATTCTTCTTCGTTTCATTATTTGTTTACCTACTATTATTTCTGGACTTGGTCTGTTCATCATATTTTTGGGGAGTCATGAAGAGTGTTATTCTAGTAATTACACTTGCAGCTGTAAGTGAAGGACTTTAATGTTGACACATTGGGCTGCCGGCATGTTTGTACACTCATGTTGCCTGGTATAGGTTGTAGACAAAAGCGTCTACGTAAGATGCTCACTGAAGTATTTCTTTTATCACAAAATTGGGGGAGGAATCTGCAGCGAGGCACTGAGGAACCAGTGTTCCGCACTGAACTTCTGTAGTCCCCAGCAGGCAGATGTGGCGGCGGCTTTTTGCAAGTCGGCTAAGTCCCGGCAGCGAGGACACCAAGAGTGAAGCCAACCTGGTTTTTGAGAACATCTGAGCCTGTTGGAGAAAAAAGAAAGATTACAAACTTCATGCAGATGATTATCACAAAAAACAAGAATTCCTCAAAGCTCTTCAAAGGAAGGCTCTTGAAAAAAATCCAGATGATTTCTATTGTAAAATGACTCAGGTTAAGCTCCAGGATGGAATTCCTGTTATTAAGAACAATAAGGAAGAAGTAACTCCAGCACAGCTAAAGCTAATGAGAACTCAGGGTGTCAAATGTGTAGAAATGAAAAGGGTTGCAGAAGCTATGAAAATTGAAAGACTAGAATCAGAGCTCCCTCTGCTGGATTTCCAGGAAAAGCAACAGAATAAACGTGTTGTCTTTTGATACCAAAAGAGAAGTTGAACAGTTTGATGTTGTCACTCATCTGCAGACAGCCCCAGAACTAGTTGGCAGAGTTTTTAACAGACCCAAGCTAGA
Source organism: Capromys pilorides (assembly GCA_004027915.1). Classification (NCBI taxonomy): domain Eukaryota; kingdom Metazoa; phylum Chordata; class Mammalia; order Rodentia; family Capromyidae; genus Capromys; species Capromys pilorides. The sequence goes on from PVKN010004105.1 coordinate 20,095, forward strand.
GACCTTGCAGAAGGAAAAAATGAAAGGAGTTACCCATCAGACTCAACATAAGTGGATAGTTAAAGAAAGACAAAAGCAATATGACTGCCTGACACAGTGGATTGAACGAGAGGAGAAATTATTTGTTAGTGCACAGAAAATTCAAACACACAAGGATCTTATGGATAAAACTCTGAAGGTGAAGGAGGAAACAGTGGATGTTATAGATAAACCTTGTCATTTTCATCAAAAATAATACAATTTTTAGGGGCCGGCGAGGTGGTTCAGTGGTCTAAAACGCCTGCTTAGGAAAGCTCAGATAACTGCAGGGACTGTGGTTCGATCCCCGGCACCACATGCTGCACCAGCCCCACCACCAGGGCAGGCTGAGCCAGCCACAAAATAAATAAAGAAAGAAACAAACACAACAAGCAAACAAATAAATAAATTTTAAAAAAAATCAATGAATTCTAAAAAAAAAAAAATACAATTTTTAGCAATAACTTCAAATTCCATTAGTTCAAATGAGATCAGGGGTATTCAGGGTGGCATGGCCATAGACCTATTAGTTCAATGACATGCCTTTCCTGTTTATAACCATGAGTTATATTAATGTCTCTCTGAGCAATATTAAAGTCCCTTTCCCATGTCAAAAAAAAAAAAAAAAAAAAAATGGGGGATGACCTTTGTCATCAGTAATTGGAAAATTAAATTTTTACTACTTTCATATGCTAAAGTAATATGTAAAAATTAAACCACTTGAAGAATTTTTAATATCAGAAGAAGTGGTCAGGCTTGGGCCAGTGAGATGGCTCAGCTGGCTAAAGCGCCTGCTTAGGAAAGCTTAGGCAACCACAGGGACAGTGGTTTAATCCTTGGTACCTACCACATGTTGTGCCCGCCCCACCCCCAGGGCAGGCTGAGCAGGCCATAATAAACAAACAAAATAAATGGTCAGTCTTTAAATGCTTTGTGAAAAAGTAGGCTGGGAGATTGTTTATGGTATAGATTCTGATGTTATAAAAGTGAGTTATATAGTATAATATGTGTATACTATAAAAGTGAGTTATATATTATTTGTTAATAGTGATTATCTTATGATTGTGGAATTCTATTACTGACTTCTGTAGCCTTTTTCTTTCCAAATTTGCTATAGGTAAGTTATTGCCTCCAGTTAGGGAAAAAAAAAAAAAAAACCCAGCAATATTTCTGGTCTGCTTCATGGTCCCTGGGAAATCTCTTAGTATGCATTTCTTAGCCTCCATAAGAAGGTAGCTATACCTATGTGTAGGGTATAGCTAGGAGGTCTGTATACATATGTGGTTGCAAGGGTTACGTGAAATAAACAGGTAGCACTTTTACAGTACTTACACTATGATAGGTATGCAGTGAATGTTCATTACCTTTTTATGTCCTTGCTTTTTTCATTTCCTGAATTACAGCAATATATGAGAGGGGCTCACAATTTCAGCTTTATATCCTAAGGTAGAAATTTATAGTTATAGTTAATTATAGTTTAACCCAGGAGAAGCAAAACTAAATTTAAATACAACAAAACAAAACAAAAAACCCAAACCATTACAAGTGGGAGGTTTTCTCTAAAGCTCTCAAAAGATAAAAGGAATATTAGAAAATGGACATCTGAGATGGTCTAAAGCAGGTTTTATCTTGTGATGTGAGCACCACCGCAGACACTAGCCCTAGGGTTCCAGCTGTGACCAGAAAAGAGCAGGGAATTTCTGCATTCCAGTCTGGGTCAAAAGACAGGACAAGGACAGCCTTAGATGTTCCCTAGGCGCAATTCCGAATCTGTGGCCTTCAACAGCCACAGTTGACCTTGGTGGTAAAGGAAGGTCTGGAGGATCCCTAGAGTTCCTACCACGTACATTTCTTTTCTTTAATTTTTGATCTTTTTGAGACAAGGTCTTGCTATGCAGTTCAGACTGATCTTCAGCTCACTTTTGTAGCCCAGGCTGATCTCGAACTTGTACTGATCCTCCCCTACCACGTACATTTCTAACCACAGATACAACATCAAGGTGTATTGTGGGTGCCAGGAGAGTCCTTGGGTTCTAATACTTACGAAACAAAGTTTCTCTTCCTTCCTTTGACCAATTTTCTCTGTTTCATTCATGAGACATAGCATGAATTATTTTCTTCACTCACATGTTTTTTTTTTAAGAGCTGAGTAAATGTGCTCACTTTTTAATGCTGTTTTGAAAATGAAAAAGAGAATTTTAAAATTTTATTATATTAGAAACACTTTAGAAACACTGTGTTTTAGAAATACTTTGCTTTAGATATATTGACTAGCAGGCCATAGTTTTTATCCCCAGTGCTGTTATTATCCTCCTTGAGCCATTATTACTGTGCAGTGGTTGTGGTACTGTGCTAGCATATGGTCCAGCTTCCAATATTACCCACCTTTGAGGTATTACAACCCAAACCTTCGAAATGGTAATTCAGTATATTATTTTTTTTGGAGCGACTCAATACAAACCACACACTACAGTAGTGGCTTCAAATAAGAGAGTTGTTTTCTCATAGCTATGCAGGCCAGAGGTCAGAAATCAAGGTAGAGGCAGTGATAGATTCTCTCCAGAGGCTTTAGTGGAGAAATCCACTTCTCGCTTCTCCCAGGCATCCTTGGATTGTGGGCAGTCCCTCTGCTTCATCTTCTTGTTGCTTTTTCCTCTGTATATTGTGATGGCATTTGGGATCCACTGAGATAATCTAGTATTCTCTTCATCATGGGGCCTTTAACTTAATTACGTCAGCAGTGACCCTTTTCTAATTCAGGTGACATTGATGGAGAGGTTCTAAGAATTTGTTCTCTTGGGGAGGGCAGTTTCTCAGCCTCTCCCAACTTTCTTCCAGTTGTTCTTCACATACCACTTGAGTTTGAAATGACAGTGTGGTTGTGTCTCTCCTTGTTTCTTAGCACAAACTCCAAACTTCCGTAGAGGTCTGACTAAGCCCTACTAGTTCATCCTATGGCGAACTGTAGCACTTGTGCGCTGTGAACCCCATTGCTGCTCTAGCTTCATCACTTGCTGCGCTGTGATCACACTCCATCTTTTAGTCATTCTACTGTATTCTGCTTGTTTTTTGCAGTTTTCATTTTTTTCTTGTTTTTTGAACTTTCTTTGTATATTCTGCCATCTTTGGCAGGAATATGGAATGTTCGTATTTCTTTTACTTATCTAGTAACGATTTCAGGTATTAGCTTGGCTGTCCTCCTAGATCCCAAGGTCCAGTCATTGTGCTGTCTGTATGTGTCCTCTTCTCCTACCACAGTGTCCCTATTAGTCCTATTATGATCACTGCGTTTTTAGCCTAGTTTCAGTCTCTGCTTGAGGATAGGCTGGTGAAGGCGGGGCTTTGTTACATCACCTCCCCCTACTGTTGCGCAGTCCCTGGCATGGAGTAAATCGTCACTAAATGAATAAGAGGTGAAAGGGTGGATTGGGGTCGCAGCTGCTAAAATTCAGAGGTTAGGAGTTGCCATTTTTTTTTTTTTTTTAAATAGATATAGAGGATGTAAAGAATTTAACCATTTTCTTTTTCAGGCTTATGGGATAAAGACACAAAGGTCTGCCGATCTCTCACCAGGTTTCTTAACCACGACTCTCTCTGCTTTGGATGAAGCCCTGCATGGTGGTGTCGCTTGTGGATCCCTCACAGAGGTAAAGGAAAAGCTTCTCATATCTTCTTTTGATCTCCAGGGTCAAGAGGAAAAGGCTTATTAAAAAAATAAACTATTGGGGGCTGGCGAGATGGTTCAGTGGTCTAAAGTGCCTGCTTAGGAAAGCTTAGGCAACTGCAGAGACCATGCCTGGGCACCACATGCTGCGCCAGCCCCACTCCCAGGGCATGCTGAGCCAGCCATAAGAAAACAAGACCAAACAAAGCAAAGCAAAACAAAACAAAAAAACACTATTGGGCCTGCCAGATAGCTCAGTGGACTCATGTTCCTGCTTAGGCAGAGTGCAGCGGCTGCAGTTTGATCCCTAGCATTCCTCGAGACTGTGATTGAAATTTCGCATGGTGGTGTGCACCTGTAATCCCAGTGCTTGGGAGGCTGAAAACGAGAGAATCACGGAGTCTGATCTATGTAGTGAGACCCTGTAGACCCTATCCTAAATACAAAAAAAAGAAGAAAACTATTTTATGAACATTAATCTGAATTAAATTATAAGTACTCGAAGGGGATGGTTTTGCATTCAGTACCTGGTATAGCTCTGCAGATGAGGATGTTTACAAAGTTCTGTGTACCTGTCCCTTTGGATCAGTTCAGAAAGTGATGAGTATTTTTAAATGGTGTTGTGAAACAAGTGGGCTCTACAGGTTGCTCCAGTCTCCTCGTGACACAATGGCTCACTTTCCCAGAGTGAGTGGTCCCAAAGAAGGCCGGATGGGGATGGTGGCACTTTTAGCTGTGCAAGTTCCACTCCACTACTCCTGCCACATTCTTTCCTTTAGAAGTGAGTCATTAAGCCTGGCCCACACTCAGGGAGAGGAAAGCTTTGCAAAGGGGTCAAAAAGTAGATAACATTTTTAAATCACGACAATTCTTTTCCTTGGAAGCTGTATTCATGTGTTAATGGATGTAATTACTTGGTAGGCTGTATTTGCCCCTGTATCCCTGAGAACTTCTGGTCTGAAAATTGTAGAAGCGGAGCTCCAGAAACTTCTAAATAAGAGCAGACTCTTCTTCTATTCTGATAGTCATACTTTAACTATAGATTATTTTCAGTGAATATCTTGTAAAGATTCTGTTATTTTAATTTTATTTTTTTTTTGAGACAGGGTCTTGCTATGCAGTTCAGACTGGGCTTGAGCTCACTCTTATATCCCAGGCTGGTCTTGAAGTCGTACTGATCCTCCTGCCTCAGTCTCCCAAGTGCTGGGATTATAGGCGTGTGCCACCACGCCCAGTTTTTTTTTTTTTGGTGTTTTATTGTGATCTATTTTTTTGGCTTGGAATATCAATACATGGCTGCTTTCTAGTTACATGTTTTATGCTTTCATTTTATTTTATTTTATTAATGTATTTGGTTGTTACAGGGTCTCACTATGCAGCTTGGACTCATAGTGATCCTCCTGTTTTCAGCCTTATCAGTGCTGGGATTACAGGCATGTGCCACCATGTCTGGATTCTGTGGCCTACCCAGCCTGCCCTGGGGATGGAACTGGCATGACTTGTGGTGCCAGGAATTGAACTACGGTCCCTGCACTTGCCTAAGCTTGACTAAGCAGGCGCTTTAGTCCACTGAGCTATGTCACTGGCCCCTGTTTTCTACTTTCTCTTGTACTGCAGGCAATCTCTTCAGTCTTAGGAATTTTTCAGCTGAATGTAGGGAGTGTCTCATTCATTCATTCATTCATTCATTCATTTATTTATTTATTTATTTTTGCGGGACTGGGGTTTGAACTCACGACCTCGCACTTGCCCAGCAGGCACTTGTGCCACGGAGCTATCTTCCCAGCCCCAGGAGTATCTCATTTAATCTATTAAAATTTTTCTGGATGCGGTGGTACACAGCTATACTTGCAGCATATGGGAGACTGAGGCAGGAGTATCATGAATTTGAGGCCAATCTGGAGCAAGATGAAGGCCATCGAGACCCTATGTTACAAAATAAAAAAAAAAAAGTTTTTCTGTTTTTTTTTTTTTTTAAGTTTATTTTATTTTTTTAAACCTCATTTATTTATTTATTTATTTGTGTTCTGGCCAGCTCAGCCTGCCCTGGGGGTGAGGCTGGTGCAGCATGTGGTGCCGGGGATGGACTACTGAGCTATCTCGTCGGCCCGTGATCCTCCCATTTCCTGCCTCCCAAGTGCTGGGGTTACACACACGTGCCACTGTGCCCAGACTCCATCATTGGTTCAGCGTGCCCCAGAGCCGGGCCAGGGTGGCAGGAGGGGCTAGGAATCGAACCCTCGCCCCTGTACTTCCCTAAGCAGACACTTAGTCCACTGAGCTATACCGCTGGCCCTTTAATAATAATAATAACAACAACAACAACAACAACAAAGTTTGTATACATTATGTATACAAAATCAAATGAATCTTTTTTTTTTTTTTTAATATGGAACACTTCATGAATTTGCGTGTTATCTTTGCGCAGGAGCCATGCTAATCTTCCCTATATCATTCCAGTGTTAGTATGTGTGCTGCCAAAGCAAGCACTCAAATAAATCTTTTTTTTAAAAATGTTTATTTATTTATTTATTTATTTATGTTCTGGCCAGCTCAGCCTGCCCTAGGGGTGGGGCTGGCTGCCTGAGCTTGCCTAAGCAGGTGCTCTAGACTGCTGAGCCATCTTGCCAGCCCTCAAATAAATCTTAACATATATAAATTATGAATTTGTATGAGCCCATATACCAATAACAGAGCCATAATACCAAAACTTAAGTCTAGTGGTTGTAATCCCTGATCTGGCCATGGGCCTTCTTCTGGGAGGTGAACTCCATTCTGAGCTTTTTCCATTCTCTATTTTCTTTTACCTTCCATATACTTCCACAGCAGAGCTGACATTTTATTCTACTATGCTTATTTTTGGACTTTACTTTGTATGTCTATGGTTAAATCATTTATCTCTTCTATAAACTGCTTTTCTCAATTTTTTTTTTTTTTTTCATTTTAGGGAAAGAAGTACAGGGTGTTCAGGATCTTATTACTAGATCAGACATATAGTGATCTGCCTGTTTATAGACTACCAAGACCTGGGATTACAGGCACGCATTACCACGCCCAATCTCACTTGCCGGCTCAGCATGCCCCAGGGGTGGGGCGGCATGACAGGCTCGGATCTCTGGCCCTTGTGCCTGCTTGCAGGTGCTTTAATGTGCTGAGCTGTTTGACTGGCCCTCAATTGTTATTTTTAAGATTTCTCCATGTGTCGCAGGTAGCAAGAGTATAATTCACTTTAATGCTCTATCCCATTCCAACCTGAACATATGCAACAAATTTTTTCATTCCCTGTCCTGTGAGTGAACGTTTGTTTCTTTTACTGCTAACATACGCAAGTCCTGCGACAACTTGTATTTGTCTCTTGGATCATGCATGCAAGTGTTTCTTTAAGGAATGGGTTGGCAAACCCACAGTGAACCAAATTTAACTCACTAGTTAAATTTGGTTCACTGCTTTTGTAAATAAAGTTTTATTGTTACATGGCTGTGCTTATTTGTTTACATATTATCTGTGGCTGTTTTGTGATATGAAACAGAGCTGAGTTAGATGGGGCAGCCTGTGTGGTGTTCAGACACTAAAATGTTTACCATGTGGCTCTTGTATCCACCTTAGAGTGATTTGGTGACTAGCACATGTACACATGCACTTTGAAGGACCCGGATTTGTTTTTCAGAGTATTTGTACCTATTAATACTTACACTATTTGTGTGCACAAGTTTCCTTACCCCATATCTTCTAGCCTAGGTATTGTCAGGTTTTTCTCCATTTTTGTGATCTTCATTTTCATTTTCGTAATTATTTATGAACCTTAAGAAAGCATTTGGATAATTTGTTTATTTTATTTTTTGAGACAGGGTCTCACCATGCAGTTCAGGCTGGACTTGAACTCACAAGGATCCTCCTGCCTCAGCCTCCTGCGTTCTGAGATTATAGGCATGCACCACTATGCCTGGCATATTTGGATTTTTTAAAAAAATATATTTAGTTCAGGATCTACAAGATCTTACTACACAGATTGGACTCGTACTGATCCTCCTGTTTTCAGCCCGCCCTCCCCCCCTCGCAGGGCTAGGATTACAGTGTGCACCACCATGCCCAGTCTCAATCTCCATCTCAGTGAGCCTTGGGGTGGGGCTGGCACAGCAGGCAGGGAATCAAACCCTGGTCCCTGTGTCTGCCTATGCAGGTGCTTTAATCTGCTTATTTAAAACAAAAACAAAAACTTTATTAAGTTATTTAAATATCATAAACTGCAGCTATTGTAGCTATATAATTATGATTTTTTGTAAAGTTATAATTGTGCATTCATCACTGCAGTGAAGTATAGAACGTTTCTGTCATGCTTTTTCCCATTTCTAGTTATTCCTGACTCTTATCCTTGGCCCTAGGCAACCACTGTTCTACTTTCTTTCCGTATAAATTTACTTTCTCTAAATATTTCATATAGATTTTTAATTTCCCTGAGTAGTTGAGTGATATTCCATTGTATGGCTAAGGCACCTTTTGTTTACCCATTCAATAATTGGTGGACATTTGTATTTTTTCTAGCTTTTGTCTATCAGAAATGGTGCTGTTACAAAGGCCACTGAGTATGTTAGCTGTCCGTCAGTGTGACAAAATAACTGACGTAAATCAGCTTAGAGGAGCAAAGATTCGTTTTGGTCTATGGCTTCAGCCCATGGTATGCTGGCTGCAGTACTTCTGGGCCTGTGGCAAGGCTCATGAAGAGGGGCACAGCAGAGGGAAGCTGCCGAGGGAGCCCAGGCGGGAGAGTCAGAGAGGGAGGGTCTTGGGAACAGCCCAAGCCCCCGGGAACGCCTCCATAGCTCACTTTGGCGTTGTTTTTTGTTCTTTCTCTTATAGCTGTATAGTGAATTCTTATTTCTTACTAATGTCTGTTAATCTTCTGAAGCACTGGGTTTCAACACACATGTTTTGATCATACATGTCCCCTCTATTATCATCCCTTACATTCTCCAGCTGCACAAATACTAATATTGGACTTAGAAAGGTAGCAGTGTATAATGGTGTCTCGGTTACTTTTCACTTGTTGCTGGGACAAAATATTCAACACCCAAAATTAAGAAGGTAAAGGTTTATTTAGCTCACAGTTAGTGCAGGTTTCAGTCCGTACTCCACTGGATCCAAGGCAGAGTGGCACATGGCAGAGGGCAGGATTTCATGGCAGCAGAAAACAACAAAGAGCAAAGGGAGAGCCAGCAGCTGTGGCTTCTAGCCAGCCGCTCTCCCCTCATGTTATAAGCAGGCCACCCAGGGGTGGTGGTGTAGAACTCACACAATGTCCATGCTTTCCTCTTGGACAATTTGAGGATGTTTACAAAGTCAGAACCCAGGCTGGGACAGTTGTCCTGCTGGTTTCTGTTGGTTTATTGAAAGGAGTAATTAATGCTGAAATTTTTCTTAAAAACATTTTTTTTTGACCAATTTGGCCTACTTATATCTGGTAATATGAATAACTAATTTGAAGACAACAATATGCAATATAACAACCATTACTGGACTGGTGAGATGGTTCAGCACTCTAAAGATCCTGCTTAGGAAAGCTTAGGCAACAGCAAGGATTGTGGTTCAATCCCCAGCACCACATGCTGCACCAGCCCACCCACAGGGCAGGCTGAGCCAGCCATAATAAAAAATAATAATAAATAAACAACCATTACTGAATTCCCACCAACTTGTTTAGAGAAATTTTATATTGTTTCTTATTTTATATTTTATTTTTATTTTTTTAGTACATGGTCTACAGGGTCTCAAAACACAAATCTGACTCGTAGTGATCCTCCTGTTTTTAGCTTCCCAAGCACTGGGCTTACAGGTGTGCCCTACCATACCCAGTCTCAGTCTCTGTCTCTGTGCTCCCTGGGGGTGGGGCCTGCACAGCACACAGGGATTGAACACTGGTCCCTGTTCCTGCCTAAGCAAGTGCTTTAGTCTGTTGAGCTGTCTGTCTGGCTCTTATTTATTTGTTTGTTTGCTTGTTTGCTTATTGTGTTTGTTTGTTTATTTATTTATTTTGTGGCTGGCTCAGCCTGCCCTGGTGGTGGGGCTGGCGCAGCATGTGGTGCCAGGGGTCGAACCGCAGTCCGTGCAGTTGCCTGAGCATTCCTAAGCAGGCGCTTTAGACCACTGAACCATCTCGCCGGCCCTGGCTGGCTCTTTTTATATTGTTTCTAATGTGGTTTTTATTATTATTATTATTTTAATCTCTTAAAAAATAGATGGAAAGTGGTACTCATGTCAAAAGTAGAAGCAGAAGGAATAATCGAAAACCCCCACTCATTTGCTCAAGGGAATAGGCTGCATGGCTCTATCCTATTTCCTGAGAACATCAAGTTTGTTATTTATGGAAAATGTAAGCAGACTCTGAATCTGTTATGCTGAAAATTAATAGTAAAGATAAGCTTGAAGCTTAAACTTTAAAGTTATCTTTTATGTGGTGATCAAGCCAGTTGATAGCTTTCTAATATGAAATATATCAGTGTTTCTCAACCACTATTTCATCATCATCTGTTAAGGATCCTTTTTTAATATTTTTTTCTTGTGCCTGTCCTTCCTCTACTGTCCAGTGAAACTTTAATACTGCAGATATGCAGCGCCTTTGTATAGTTGCTGCATGTAATCTCTGCTTCATTCATAAAATGATAAGCACCCCCTTTTTCCTCAAAACCAAGTTTCACCTTTGTTGTCATTATCACCTCTGCTGAAAACGTATTCGGTAGATGCTGCTGTGAATAGGCACAATTAAAGCTGTGTTTAAAGAGAGCCCCGAGAAGGTATTTTTGTGTAGTAACCTAGAGTTAACACTGTGAAGGAATGGGTCCAGACTTAGACCAGTGAAGAAAAGGGGTGATGTCTGCACATCTTAGTTCTGGAGTCCCTCTCGGAGAGCGAGCCTGTGAAATGCGGCTGAATGGTTACAATATGGAGGTACCCAGTTTCTTGCTTTAAGTCAGGAGAAATGACAAAGTACATTTCTATGTTATTTGTATTTCCTGAGGTTTTTCTTTTTTGTCTTTTTGTAACAGGGTCTCCTTGTGCAGTTCACGTTGGCCTTGAGCTCACTTGTGTAGTGCAGGCTGGTCTCAAACTTGCACCGATCCTCCTGCCTCAGCCTCCCAAATGCTGGGATTACAGGCGGGCACCGCCACACCCAGCTACCTGAGTCATTTTTATCGTTTGTTCATAATTTAAGGAGACCAGACGTTCTTTTTCAGTGGGGGCAGTTTTGCTTTGGACTAGATTTTCCTTTTGTTCCAAGAAGGCAGAGGCAGGAATGCCCTAGTCCTGTTTCAGCATCCTGCTGTGTTTTTGTTTTGAGTCCCAGGCAAGCCTCCAACTCGCTATGTAGCATAGTCTGGTCCTGAGTTTGATGGTCCTCTTGCCTCATATCCCAAGTGCTGACATTACTGGCATGTGCCACTCCTGGCAACCTTCTCACCTTTTCTTGGAACAATTTATATTACAGTTCTTTTTCTTTTCTCCTTAGTAGGATTAGCTCTGACCTAAATAATTGCGGGGGTTAATGAGGTAGGGGCTGTAGACTTGCACACAGGCTGTGTGGCGTAATAGAAATGCATGAAATGGTCAGGAGGAAGACTGCTTTAAGTCTAGTTTGGCTGTGGACAACTGCAGCAAATTTTTATTTTTCTGCTTTGGAGTCTGTAGTCTGTGAAGGTGGTGCCGGGCTGCTCTGCTTGCAGCAACAGTGTTGGGAGACTGGGGATATAGCTTAGTGGCACAGCGCATACCTGGCAGGCACAAAGTCCTGAGTTTAATTTCTAGTACCAAAAAAAAAAAAAATGTTGGGAACTAGGGCGAGATTTCAGATGGAAATCTGTATTGCCTTGGGTCTGCTGATATGACTTGTGTATCCTGCCCAGTGCTTTGAAAGGCAAGGTTATCAGAGTTTTTCCTGCTATGGGAAATTAGCAATGTGGTTGATTATATAATCGTTTCCAATTTTTCACTCATTTCTTGATTTACAAAGGAGCAGTTTTTCTATAATAGAGAAAAATCTAACTATGGTTGGGTTTTCCATATGGCATGTATTTGGTAAATACTGTTAAATGAATGATTATCTCACTTGCTGAGTTTTGTTAATTTTGTATCTTGGGGTACTTGTCATTTCCATGTCCCCTTCCATTTTTCTCAATTACTTTCCTTTATCCTTCTCCATTTACTTAAACAAATAAATGGCAGCAATGAGTATGAGGTAAGGTGGAATGGAAAGAATCCAAGACATAAGCTTTTCTACTGCTAATATAAAGTTAGGATCAAGATTTCTTTAAAAGAAAAAAAAAGGATTTCCTTCATGAGGCAAAAGTGCAGCCTGGTTTTTCTGAGTTTTGCTTTTTATTTTTGGATTTAGGATTTGAAGAGTTAAGTTATTTTTAAAATAATGCTGTAGATCTGAAGATCTAGTCATATGTCTCTGTCATTGTTGACTGTGTAGAAATAAGTAGTTAGGAGCTAGGGAACATTTAAAAAAAATAACCAATATGAAGTTTCCATGAGCTTTCTTGTTTCGGATCAGAGCCATCCTATTCTTAAGTTTTTATCTGTCAAATATTGGTTTGGTAGATGCCATATCTTTCTTTTTTTCTTTAATCATTTATTTGGCACAGGGTCTTGCTACATAGCTCAGACTTGTAGTGATCCTTCTGTCTCAGCTTCCTCACCACTGGGATTACAGGTGTGCACCACCATGCCTGGTTTTGGTGGGTGTCTTGGTACAGGCTGGCATGGCACGTGGTACCAGGGATCAAATCTGGGTCTTTGTACTTGCCAGGCAGGATGCCTTTTTTTTTTTTTTTTTTGCATTTTTTAGGAAAGGGTCTATAGGGTGTTCAGGGTCTCACTACTAGATCAGACTCATATCAGACTCATAGTGATCCACCTGTTTATAGCCTTTCAAGAGCTGGGATTACAGGTGCATGCCACCACACCCAGTCAAACCCCAGCCCCTATACCCGCTTACTGGTCCTTTAATCTGCTGAGCTCTGTGGCCGGCCCACCATTTCTTTTTTTTTTTTTAAATTTTATTTATTTATTTGTTTGCTTGTTGTGTTTGTTTGTTTCTTTTATTTTATTTATTTTGTTGCTGGCTCAGCCTGCCCTGGTGGTGGGGGCTGGCGCAGCATGTGGTGCCGGGGATCGAACCGCAGTCCCTGCAGTTGCCTGAGCCTTCCTAAGCAGGCGCTTTAGACCACTGAACCATCTCACCGGCCCCCACCATTTCTTATTATTGCAAATTTCCCCATTTTCAATATGTGGAGAGTTAACTTGGGAAGATTTTAGGTTTTAACAAGTCTAGATTTCATAGTCATCTCAACCAAGTACTTTAAGATTAAAATGTGTGGCTTTTTTTTGACAAGATCTCCCTATGTAGTCATGGCAGCTCAGACTTGTACTGATCCTCTTGTTTTCAGTCACGCACCGCCACCTAGACTACTCAGTGGGTAGCTCAGTGCGCCCAGGGCTGGTGCAGCATGTGGTGCTGGGGACTGAGGGTCGAACTTCAGTCTCTGAGCTTGCCTAAACAGGGACTTAGTCCACTGAGCTATCTTGCTAGCTCCAGAGATTTTTTTTCTAGACAGGAAATAAAAATGTTTTATCAAAAGTACTATTACGTTATATGTTTCCAAGAAGACAGTGAAGTGTGTCAATGGCCAAGCTCTCTCTCTTTTTAAAAAAACTTTGTGTTATCTTGGCTCAGCCTGCCCTGGGGGGAGGGGCTGACACAGCATGTCATGCCAAGGATGAATGGAACCGTGATCTCTGTGGTTGCCTAAGGTTGCCTAAGCAGGTGTTTTAGACTGCTGAGCTATCTTGCTGGCCCCTATGGCCGAGCTCTCTTGAAGTTGAACAAAAGGGCAATATCTCTGTTTTGGGTATCATGTCTTTATGATAATACCTCTGCGATATGTGGTTCTGGTTAACTAAAGATGAACTGGCAAACTCTTAGTAGTAACCATCACCAAAAACTACTTCTGCCTTCAAAAGTATGGAGTGCCAGAGATGAGTGAGTGAGGGATTTTGGGGTGTGGAATTTTACGTGCCTTCCGTGTTACAATGGATTAGTATAAATGAATGTAGCAGGAGAAGATAAGTACAAGAAACGACTCCGCTGACACTGGGAAATCACCTGAGATTTTAGGGAAATAAATTATATTATCTTTCCAATGCAGTGGATGCCTTAGGGTAGTAAGGCTTAATTCCTTCCTGGAGTACACTGTTTTTGCCTCAAGTTCTTAAAGTGACTTACTTTCAATGGCTTGTGGTATTATACGAACAGTTAATCACTATTTTTTTTTTTTTTTTTTTTAGATTACAGGTCCCCCAGGTTGTGGTAAAACTCAGTTTTGTATAATGATGAGTGTACTGGCTACATTACCCACCAACATGGGAGGATTAGAAGGAGCTGTTGTGTACATTGACACGGAGTCGGCATTCAATGCTGAACGGTAGGCTGTGTTATCATTTCTATAATAATGTGTTGCTTTCATAACATATAATGTGGAACATTTTCAAAATTCACTGGTTTTTGCTTTGATCTTTATAGTTCTTTTCCTTCTTTTAATTTCAGATTTGGATAGACATTGAGAGAAATTATTAGGTTATTTATTTGGGATCATGATATTCTTTTCATGTGTACATTTATATCTGTAAACTTGCATCATAGAAATAGTTTCATTTGTTCCATATGGTTTTCATATGTTATGCTCCTATTGTTGTTTGATTCTAGGAACTTCTTTCTTTTTTCCCTTCTTGTGTGTGTGTGTGTATTTTTTTTTTTTTATCTTTTCAGGGTCATC